>JAFIRS010007617.1:0-23360 GCA_018342105.1 Gonioctena quinquepunctata | reverse complement strand
ATGCAGTTTGATACATGAAAATTAGTTTTTGAGACTTAGCTATTGAATAACTCCAACACAATAACATGAAATACATTTTGGGTTGAAGTTATTGAAGACTTAAAAGTCTGTAAAACGAGTTTCAATATATTGATCTGTATTTCCCGTCTCTGTTATGATTTTTCTATGAATGTCCTTGCCGCAGAACTGTACTTACGTACGGAAAAATTATAAACAGAAGAGCATTTTCTATAATGAGTTCTGGAGTTATTGAATAGCAAAGTTTCGAAAATGAATTTTGATGAATATATTTTCCAGAATAACCTTACTATTTTAGAAAAATCCTTCAGAGAACAGTATTTTCTTTCGATTTTTTTCAGCGAATTGAAATGAAATCATCAGAATGTATGTGGGCATGGTCTACCAATAAAAAGCTACCTATGGAGATTTTTTTAATTTTGTTGTGATCTTTTAAAGGGGTGAAACATGCAACCCCTATTCCATTTTTTACCAGAACTTTTTGAGGAAACAAAATTTCACGATTTAAAAATATGTGTTGAAATTAACGATTTTTTAACTCCTGTGTTGTGTCCGTGTCCGTAGTATTTTAAAATTATTCCGCTTGTTTTAACTTTCAATGTAGGCATGTACCAGTACCATGTTTTGGTTCAATAGAATATCAAATTAAAAATACAAACAAAACAAAATTATGTGTATTACAACAAGATCAAACGGAACGGAGTTATAAAAACTGCTAGAAATGACCACCTCCAACCATTAGACAGGAATCAAGTATTCGTCTCATAGACTGGCGCAAACGTTGAAATATTTCTGGTGTGTTTTGGATTGTCTCGCAGGCTGCAATGATGCAATTCCTTAAATCATGCACACATTCAATGGGGATCTATAAACCAAGGACTAACTACAGGTGACCCCAGATGCAAAAGTCCAAGTGGTTTAACTCTGGAGATCTGGGAGGCCAAGGTTGAGGTCCTGCTCTGCCTATCCAACGATTTGGATACACGTAGTCCAAGTACTGACGAGCAGTTATGCTGAAATGGACAGGTGCACCATCGTGCATAAACCACATCGAATCGAATAGCTAGTGGAACATTTTCAAGTAAAATGGGAAGCTGCTCCTGGAGAAAATTTGTATAGGTTGCACCAGTTAGCCTTAACGGTAGAAAATACGGTCCAATAATACTTTCGCCAATAATTCCGACCCACACGTTAAGTGAAAATTCATATTGATAGCGACTTTCTTGGATAGCATCTGGGTTATCTTCGGCCCATAGATGATTGTTATTGAAATTTGTAATCCCTTGCCTTGAAAAGTTGGATTCGTTAGTGAATATTACGTTTTCTAAAAATTGAGCATTTTGGGTAATCATTTGAAGACACCAATGACATGGAGAAAAATCTCGCAGCAAAAGTGCCTGGACTCGTTGAATATGGTAAGGATACAATTGGTGATCCTTTAAAATTTTCCGGATTAGTTTACTGCTAACATTAAGTATGTTAGCAATTTAATTCCGGACGATCTTCAATCATATTGAGTACCTCTTCTTCCAGTGCCACCGTTCTTATCACTCGTGGACGACCACAATCAGTTGTTCATTTTTGAAAAGTCCCTCTTTCACAGAGATGTTGGTGAAGATGTGCAGAAATTGTGGATGAGGTATCACGCGCTGAGGATACATCTCTGCATAGAGCCGTCTAGCTTCCAAATAATTTTCATTAGCACGACCATACATAAAATGCATATCGGCCATTTCAGCGTTAGTGTAATTATTCATATTGAAGATTCAAAAGACATATGTGAACTTTCAACTACCACATAGAAATTAAAGCGACTTGACAGTCACCTACTACATTTTTTTACAGAATCGAACTTTATTTTGAGATCATTACGATATAATTTTTGCAAGGCTTGGTATTCAAATTTAAAATCATTTTATTCGCGTCTCTTGACTATTTTATTAACAGCAGTTTTTGATAAATTGCATTCACTGGCCACAGTTCTCGATTTTTTTCTGGGTTCAATTGAATTTGGGTCAGAACATTGATATCGTTGATAGACTTGTTTTTTCTTACATACACACAACTCTAGGTTTATTGAATGTATGATTTTCAAGAAGTAGGCCGTGGATAAAAAAGAACCTAACAAGAAATGTTATATTATTTGTCACTTCGTTTATTATTGTGTCACAAGAACTTGTCATTAAATACTTTTCTGAGTAATTTCAATTTAACTTATTCGATATGGTAAGATACACAAATGAAGAGAAGAGAGATATGTACGAAGTGTACATAAAACTAGATAGAAATTCGTTCAAAGCACAACAAAGGTATGGTGAAAGAACAACACCAAATATTAAAATGTTTTGACGTTTATCTACAACGTTACTTGCACATAATTCATTCATCAAACCTAGAGGTCCTTATGTACGACGAAACGAGCCTATCAATGACATCAATGTTCTGGCCCAAATTCGAATGATGAATAGGATCGAGAACTATGGCCAGTGAATGCAATTTATCAAAAAGTGCTGTTAATAAAATAGTCAAGAGACACGGATACCATGACTATAAATACCAAGCCGTGCAAAAACTATATCGCAATGATCCTGAGAGAATATTGCAATTCTGTAATTGGTTTCAACGGAAGGTGCGGAATAACAACAATTTTGCGCACAATATCATTTGGGGAGACGAAACGACATTCACAAATTCTGGCATGTTCAATCGAAGGAACAAACATTTTTATGCCACAGAAAATCCCCACTTAATTCATGAAGTTAGACATCAATATCGTTTTTCTTTGGACATATGGTGCGGTTTGTTGAATAATAAATTACTGGAACCCTATTTTATTGACGGCAACCTAACCGGAGCAAAATATGTAGAAATTATAGAAGAAATGTTGGATGATCTTCCTATACGGTATCGGCGTAATAGTCCATGGTTCCAAGACGGATGTGGTCCACACAACTCAAGAATAGTCACAGACTATCTAAATCGAACTTTTCCCGATTCATGGATTGGAACAAGAGGTCCAGTAGCATGGCCTGCCAGATCTCGCGGATTTGAATCCGCTGGATTTTTATTTGTGGGAATATCTCAAAAAATAAAATTTATGATACTACGAACCCGACAATAGAGATTCTTCGCAGAAGATTGAGAATGTATTGGAAGGTATTCAAGGAGACGAAATAAGCAAATGTATAAGAAGTATGGGTTCCAGAACCGCAAAGTGCATTTTACAAAATGGTGGACATTTCGAACACTTACTTCATTAATGTTCATCATTTACTTTCGAATAATCATTTGATTTTTCTTTCATTAAATGATAGTTTCGTTTAATTATTATGAATTAGGTTTTTCACCTCTTGAAATTTGTAAATAATTATTACTTGTTTCTTGCTTTGAGTCTGTTACGTTCCATTCAGTTGAAGATGAGTAAGTTGATTTTCTTATCGAAATGTATTGCATGTTGTTAATTAAATTAAAGGTACCTAAATGTAATACAGATCCGACCCAAAGAAATTTGGATAAGGGTCAAAATCACCTGAAAATCAACGTTGAATGACATTGTATGATATATCGTTGAATTTAGCATTAAAAGTTATTTCGAAAAGTGTCATAAAATATGCAGGTCTGTAATGAAAAAAATGAGGTTGAGGGTGGCCCAGAGCATACGAAACGTTGGATACAAAATCTGATTATGTCAAAATGAGGATAATTTACTGTCGAATAAAAAACTCCTGTGACATTTTTTGATAATATTCGAAATAAAGTGCGAAAAAAAGAAAAATCAAAATGACAGAATTTACTTTTCTTATGACATCTCAATAACCGGCCCTGATAATCTCGATTTGTTTGAACTGCTTGACAATGCTTCTATGAATGCAACTTTTTCTCCATTTGACCGACCTTCTAACTTTTATGGTTTAAAAGTTACCAATACAATCCCATTAAAAAAGTGGCCACTCTATATATATATATATATATATATATATATATATACAACAATATATATATATATATACAACAATATATATATATATATATACAACAATATATATATATATATATATATATATATATATATACAACCAAACAAAACCACAATTAAACACGAAAAAAGATACTAACTATATCCCCCTTCCATACGTACCATTTCTCTCAGAAAACATTAACAACATCACAAAAAAATTCAATCACCAAATTTGTCACAAATCAAACAACACTTTAAAAAACCTTTTTACACCCCTAAAAAGTACAACCCCAACTATGAAAAAATCTAATGTAATTTACAACATTCCATGTAACGACTGTGAAAAAGTATATATAGGTATGACGTCACAATTACTAGAAAATAGACTGATAGAGCATAAATATATGAAAAAGTCAAGCACGGCACTGAACAAACACATCATAAATGAAGACCACAACCCTAATTTCAATAAAACTAGCATTTTAAGCATAGAAACCAACCCAAGAAAAATTAACATCAAGGAGATGATTTACATTAAAAAAAACAACAACGCAATGAACGACAGAACAGACATTGGTAACCTTAGTAAAATTTACCACACCATTTTATAACCACCATAAGCAATAATAACAAAAAAACAAAAAAAAGAATCATACGAATTAAACGAATTTCAAAAATAGGACAAAAAAACCACTCACCCCTAATGTTACCATCAAACACACAACTAAACAATAACCGTTTGTAAACTTGACTTCTCCTCCGAATATCTCCGACCCTTACAAGCAAACTCATAACCACCCGCACAAAACATCCGTTCACAACCAGATGTAAAGCAATACACTCGTTTCAGAATAATAAAAGAAGCATGATATATATATATATATATATATATATATATATATATATATATTCGTATTTTTCGTCAACTTAATTGTTCTAATGAAACATTATGCCAAGGTAGGTTACCTTTGATTACTTATTTCACAAAATTACATTATACATTCTTTCCAGAAAATGTCAGACCTGAAAAATAAAGAATTGAAAATGTCCCCGGCCGGGGACGAAACGTATTCTATTAACAAATAGACCTTTATTACTAAACGAATCCAATAACCCAAGAAACTCCTCAAATATATATATATATATATATATATATATATATATATATATATATATATATATATTATAAGTTAAGGAAACTTGTGGCAATGCAGACAAATTTTTAAATTCCAGAAAAAATATTATTTTGGAGCGGGATTCGAACCTAACCTAACCTAACCAACTGAGCTATTCGGAAACATAGGTTCCAATTGCGTTCGGAGATACCGCGATTTTTTCATGTTACATGCAGGGAAACGGTTTTTCATTTTTTTCTCAGATAAAAGCGATATACGAAACAAATTGAGGCGACAAAAAAATTATATTTTCAATTGCCCAATTAACAAAAATAAAGATTTTAAAATAAACAGTTGAATTAGGATTAAAAAAAATTCAAAGAACTTTTCGATTTGAAACGCGAAAAAAAAAATTTTTGAAGGGGGGGCACTTGCCCCCCCAATCGACCCTAGAAAATCGACTCTAGAAAAATACTTTTTTGTAGTACTCTTTTTGACCTTTTCTTTGGGGGGGGGGGGTATCGTTAAAATCGATGGGGTCAACTAGGAGAAGGAGCTTTTTTTTCGTGTTCAGACTTGTTAAAATTTTAAAGAGGTGTTGTTCACATGTTGAACAATACGTATGCCAAATTTTAATAATTTTCTAATTCAACTGTCTCGTGGCGGAACTTCCTTAACAGGCATGCGTTTCACTAGTAAAAATTCCAGATAGTGAAACCTATGCACAACGTAGTTATATTCATTGGTAATTACGATTCTCTTACTCTTTATCGACACAGACAAGAATTGCTAATCAAGATCGAACTAAACAACGTAGATGAATTTCTAGATCCGAAGTCATTTTTAACCGACGAAAAAAATATATTTGTATTTTTTTATGTATGACCAAGCATAACATTTTACACAGTAGTCCGATTTTGATGTTTTTTTTAATGGATAGGGTATACCTCAAAGTTGGTCCCATTTGGATTTGAAAAAAAAATCCACTCCTAAGGATAGGAAAATGGGGAATGATTGTTGGTCCACCCACTGAATGTTTACGCATAACTTTGTATAGTATTTCAAATATCAATTGCAAAATATAAAAACTCCTTGGGAACCCTTACCGATCTGCCATAGGCGGAGATACCTCATTTTATTACTACGTTCTATGTATTCAATCTTGCATAGCTTTGTCAATTGTTTTGCAATGCTCCGAACGCAGTACTCCACTGATAGCGCAAAGTAACTCACTCCATGGTTTTTAAACATAAAACAGATGATTTATAGCATGCATACGGTGGGTTTAACAATAGGATTCGCCGTTTTCATTGGTGCTATTTACACAGATTGCTCATTTTGACGTACGTCCATCAAGTCCACGTGCACGCTTTCTTTGATGTATAGGAGATTTTTTTATACGGGTTGTAAACAATATTTTTTGTTTCTTTATTTGGCATGAGTGCCATGCGTATGTATTAAATATTGATTACTCCTCACATAACTGTGTTCTGCAATTGATAATGAGTATACTGGGTTATCTGATTTGGATGATTATTTTTTCATTGTATAGGGTATGCTTCGAAGTTGGCCCCATTTGAATTTGAAAAAAATTACACCCCTAAGGGTACAAAAATAGGGGATGATTTATTGATTTTACACCTGTGAACCGACGAAAAAAGAAACTGAGACGCAAAAAGTAAAATGAACCCTTTTAGTCTCAATAACTAAGCTCCTAAACTAATGTAAGTCATTAATTTTGAGTCGGCGCCAAACAAACAACGAAGATTATTAAATTATTTAAACAAAATGTATACAAATGCAAATCTCTAGCGATAAACAATAACATTCCATAAATACGCTCTCCGCACGACCACTCGCAACGACGTGTGTGCTTGTTCGGGCAGCTTTCTCGCTGATATTGACTTCGAGTACACTAGGCAATTTCCGGCAAAGAGACGCGCCGACGCTGCGCATCCCGTTGCCATCATTTTACGCTTAATTTATTTTGGGCTCTTTCTGCAGTGTTTCTGCCCTTCTGTGGCATTTCAGGGTCTACCCCAATAAGACCAACAGCCACTGCAAGGCGAAATTGTTTCAATTTGAAAGATTTGCCAGCATCTCCAGATCTTTCCTTGAAGTTATAAATGCATCAACTAAGTAAATCGATGAAATGCCAGAAGATACGATGCCACCATTTCTTTGATTTTCTCTCTATTTCATAACAAGATTTCAACATGTCTGACTTGTCTACGTAGCCCATATGTTTGTAATAATCTTTTTCTAGCTTCAAGCAGTTTAAATCTACAAATGTGCCATCTTTCTGTTTTCTTGAAATTACTTGGAGGTCTTCGGGTTATGAAAATTTTGGAAATGAACGCCTCCGTTGTCCATTCATTTGACACTAACTAAGTGGTCATCGTATCCCCACTCAGAATCACCTCTTTGCATATTTTTATCCTTTGGAAAGTCATTCAAATTAATAAAAGGTAGGTTAGACTGCCATGTTCCTAGTGGTGCCCATGCGGAACCACACTGTTCAAAACGAAAAAAATAACAGTCAAGTACAATGAAATCCGATAAATAATAAACTTACCTGCCATGATATGATTTACACTGTTATGAAAAATAAACAAGTAGCTGGTGTCTCAATCGAAAAATCACCTGTCAAACTAATTAATTTCTGAAGTGCACCATAACAATGGCAGCGCATGGCATAGTTGATAGATGGCGGGCTGTCTAACTACAGGTATGGATGTGGTTCCAGCTGGCGCTTTCTGGTATAGTTTTTCCAATATCAATTGCAGAAGCATAAAAAAGTCTTGCGGCGAAATCCTGTGAGCAGCAGTGGCGGAGATAACTAATTTTATTTAGATAATTTAAGATTTCAAAAATACTTCATAAATAATGAAAAATGAAAAAAAATTAAAGACAAGCTTTTATTTATACAAATACATTAAGAAAGAAAAATAATTTCTTTCATTGTTTGATGTAGGTTACTAGAATATCCTAAAACGTATTTCGATCGGCACACACCAAGACCACAGACGCTACTGGTTTTTAATCTTTCAGAGCTATTAAAACACAATTATAACGCGTGATTTATGACCTTCCAGTATAGACACGCCTATACAAGCATCGATGTCCGACGATTGGCCCAGACGAATCGGTTGTAGAAAAGCGACAGCTGTCACTCAGGTCCACGTTGACTGCGGCTCTTTTGATCCACCATATGCCGACGGAAAATGTTTACGAGTAGTACAGATTATTTTTCGTTCAGTTTCTTCGCATATACGCTCGTGTTAGCGAAGTGAGTTTTCATTCGCTCCGTATAGAAACAGCTTCTGCAATTGATATTGGATGGACTATACACTATGAAATAATTCATAATTTTGTGGTTCCACTTTGGGACCACATGTCCACAAAGGATTAACGTAATTCATTTGCTAGTTTGTTTGTTGGCGCCGACTAAAAATTAGTTACATTAGTTTAGGAGCTTAGGTATTAAGTAAAAATTCATTTTATTTTTTGCTTTTCAGTGTATTTTTCGTCGGTTTGATTTTTTGTAAAAAAGTTTCTATTATTCAATGTTAACCAATTTTATAAAATTTTATTCCATTTTACTGTACTATTTTATCATGTCTGTTTCTTTTATTTGTTTTTGTTGTCTTGTCAAAGACTTATTTTTGTATCTCTGTATTTTTAACATTATTTCAGATGTTCGTTTTTTTGGTCAGGATCTTCTATCACTGTTAGTAAAACAAAGCGTAACCCTAAGGTTCTCGCTCTTTGGACTTCGAATAAGTGGGCCACAGCCATTCACGAATTTAGAATTTTGGTTGGTAAAGGTCTATAGACCGGTCCATAGCCCTTGCCATGATGGTGTTTCTCGAACCAAGACCGAGAGGAAATTTTGATAAAAAATTTGGGAAACAAAAATAATTATTTCTATTGAGGATGCAGCTCCGCTACCCTGTATGGATTAGTAGGTAACCCATCACTCCAGAGAGTGCCTGGGACGCTTTAAACGCGATGGGTTTTGGTAACTATTCATCACTACTTTGACGCCGGTTTACCTAATTGTATTTGTGTATTGTATGATGTATGAGTACAATTCTTTGAATAAAGCTCTATTATCTATCTATCGAAAATTTGTGGCACTGCAGTCACCCTCAATCACAAAATGTCCCTTGTTTTTCAATTATAAAAAAAAAGAACATTGCGCAAGTGGGGGGAATTAATAGTATAGAAAAAATAACCCCCCAATCGAAATATTTACATTTGCCTAACTAAGAATTGTTTTTGGATATTATCTGCAACACGCTGATATAATGAATCTGAAGCGCTACGGCACCTGGCGTTCTCCTACGGTCGCAAGTTATATCGATTTCTCCATCAAAAACAATTGCAGTTGCTAAAGAATAATACCTTCAGATTGTCTCGGCAATTAAAAAAACAACCATAACTAAGAATTCAAGACAAATGGCTGAATAAAAAACCCATGCAACGAGAAATTGTTGGAATGCTAACTGGAATATTTCTTCAAGTAAATCAGATATGTCTATTAATAATTCAACTTGAATTTTCAACCACATCCTTCAGAAAAATGATATGGATACGAAAAACCTTTGGTTGAGCTGGATGATTTAGGGATGGGTGGCTGAGTTCGAAGTTGAACTCCCATGTGGCACTAACTAAACCATTTGTGATAACTCAAACATAAATTGAGCACTGTTAGTGATGAAAACTGTCAGTTGTCAATCGGCTGATGGGGGTAAAACAAAGCTATTTTCCATTAGAGTACTTGTTTCTTTCTTGTGAATTTTCTGCGGTAAACGATATTCTAAAAAACCTCTCTTGGTATTGTTGTGATTATTGATTCTTTGTGAATACTGTAAAGTGAGTGCATATTTTTATGGAGATGTGGTAAACATGGATTCTCCAGTTAAATAAATGTTGTCATGATGATAACACATCTAAATAGTTTCATTTTTTAGATTTAAAAAGGTATACTATGAATTTTGTTTCTCTTGTGGGTTGCTGTAACCGATCCAGCCGAGACAAGAACGTTTAATTTCATTTTGATCAGAATTGTTTTATTTTCGCTTTTAGGTAGTTTTCAATAGAAATACTATCTATTGGGACCTTACCACAACAAAACTTAAAAAAAAAATTTAAATATCTTTTTCAACCGAATGGAACGAAACTCAGCACAAAAATACTTTCCATCAATGCCTCAGATAGGTTCGAAGATGGGTTAAATCGGTCCAGTAGTTTCTAAATGGCAGCAGTTAATAGATTGAAAAAAAAAAACTGAAATCTATCTTTCCGACAGGCGGCGCCGTCGTTTAGTTCGATTACGGAATATTCATTCTGCACCTTGTTATAGAATAATTATACATGCAAAACACATAAGAAGCAAGTGTTTCGGAAAAATATTCTAACTCAAGAGTAAGAATTTTTACATTCTATTATTAAAAATGATTTCGGAATTATTACATTCACAAATAGTCGTGGAGAAAATATTTTTTCCTAATTGGAATCTCTAAATCTCAGCTATTCTCTTGTGATTGAACAGCTTCACGAATACATTTTAATATTTTCCATTGGCCCTTATTGGACTTGAACCGAATTATTTTTTTTCGACTCCTTTTCTATATCTTCAGTTTTCAGGGAAAGTACCTTTTACATAATATTTTGCAGTACCTACTATTGATATACTTTTCAAATGTTTTATTATTTGACCATTGAGAAAAGAGCTACAAAATGTTATGTCATTGTGTTTCAGGGTATATTACGGAAAAAACTGTTTTTATTCCAGGAGAACTGGGTATTACCATATATTATACCAAGATCAAGTCTCTCGTAACTCTATCGTACCATCTGAAGTTACAGAAAAAGAAATTCATGAAACCATCCACACTCTCAAACTGACTCGGACTCGACAATGCGGAAACCTTGAGAAAAATTGCAAAAAATATAGTATCACCATTGACCCACATTATTAATAATTGTATCAATACCGGACATTTTCCCCAGTCATTGAAAATTGCAGTTATAACCCCGATTCACAAAGCAGGACATAAAACACTACCGGAAAATTACAGACCTATATCACTACTATCCAACCTGGCTAATAGTCTAAGAGCCGGTGGGAGATCGACCTTCACCGATCTGATAACTCGATGAGACATATTTTTTATCAAATATCATTTATAAACAAATATGCCTATGATAACTTGCCTATCGAAAAGTGTTCATAGCTATTTTTAATTGAATTAATTTTAATCAATTTTCTTTCATCACCTTCACTCTTTTGATAACCGAATGAGTTTCATCTCAACTGATAGTTTTTAACACTCAGAATATGCCTAGGTAGGCTTGCCTACTTATTTCTGTGCATGGCTACCTGGCAAGCAGATGTGAACAGGTAAGTCAATATAGGTAACTACACCGATCTGTTAACCAATCGAAATTGATATCATAGGTAAGATAATTTAATTACAAAACTAATCGTATAGGCTTGCCTGCAAAAAATCGTACATAAAATATTATTGCCAAGCTATAAAGTCTTAGAATTTTAGCTATTTGATAGGTGCGAGAGAGAAAGTAGAGCGTCCGAGGTCCGTGTGATAGAACAGGACACAACATAGCAGCTGCACGCTACCTGACCGTTGAATGTATCCGAGTGCGCATGCTCGTGTACATGTGAGTGACAGTGACAGCATTTATTTACACTCGACAGTAATTTTGAACTCTAATTTATTATAACGCTAATTTCTATCACAATTTTTGTATTATTTCACACTATATGTACTTGCAGCTATGAAATAATCAAAAATAAATAATTTAATATATTAATAAATGAAAAAAAATCAACATTTTTTTTCATTTTAAAGCTAAATTATAAAATTTTAAAATGATGAAAAAATATAAATTTTTTATTTAAAATTAAATAAAGAATAATTTATTTATTATTTAAAATCAAATAAATGCCGTAAAGCGGGAAAGAATAAGTGTTACTTTAAAAATTTTGGTATAATAAATTGAAAAAATCATCAATATAGAAAAATAAAATTTAATACATTTATGTTGTTAAAAGCGTTTATTACAAAGCATATAAAAGAGTTCAGAATTACTGTCGAGTGTAAATAAATGCTGTAACTGTCACTCACATGTATACGAGCATGCGCACTCGGATACTTTCAACGGTCAGGTAGCTTGCAGCTGGTATGTTGTGTCCTGTTCTATCACACGGACCTCGGACGCTCTACTTTCTCTCTCGCACCTATCAAATAGCTAAAATTCTAAAACTTCATAGCTTGGCAATATTTTATGTACGATTTTTTTCAGGCAAGCATATACGATTGGTTTAGTAATTAAATTATCTTACCTATGATATCAATTTCGATTGGTTAACAGATCGGTGTAGTTACCTATATTGACTTACCTGTTCACATCTGCTTGCCAGGTAGCCATGCACAGAAATAAGTAGGCAAGCCTACCTAGGCATATTCTGTGTGTTAAAAACTATCAGTTGAGGTGAAACTCATTCGGTTATCAAAAGAGTGAAGGTGATGAAAGAAAATTGATTAAAATCAATTCAATTAAAAATAGCTATGAACACTTTTCGATAGGCAAGTTATCATGGGCATATTTTTTTATAAATTATAATTGAAAAAAATATGTTCATCGAGTTATAGTGGTGCAGGTCGACCTCCCACGGTCTCCTCTACTATAAGGTATTCGAGAAAATATTGAAGAAAAAAATTACGTCGTTTTTAGATAAATATGAGATAATCTCCAGTCGACAATTCGGAATCAGAGAGGCTAAGTAAACGCAAGATGCAATATCACACGTAATGGAGAAGATTTACAAGGCAATGGACCAGAATAAACCAGCCCTATGTATCTAAGGCCTTTGATACTGAAATAGGATTACGTGGAAATTGTCTCTCGCTGATAACGAGCTATTAATTGGCTTTAAATGTAAAAAAATACATGAATGTGATATAGGAAATCAATCATCGTTGTCACTATCGCAGTCAATGCGAACGTGAGTACGACTAGCATTTGGCGCACATTTTGTATTAGCCCATTTCTTGCAAACTTGGCATGCATTTTTCCCCTCAACTTTCAGAATAGGCTTCGTAGCAAACCAGGCATAGTCATCTTCATTGCTTCCTTCACTTGATTGGAGAATTTTTTTGAAACACGTTTTCTTTTCTAAACTTTTAGTTTTTTCATTTTGTTCCTCTTGTAATGCATTTTATTTGTAGTCCCGATGATTGGAAATTATTAAACAGCACACACGTAGGTAAGGCAACAAACGTCTTTCGGGGAATATCCATAGAAGATTGATGCCATTCGTAACAAGTATTTTTTCAAAGAATCCTCTTGTTCTGAAGAAAATACTTGCCTCGTTATTGCATAACCCATTCATGATGTACTTCCAGGCTTTAATTTCTTTATTAATCTTGTTAAGGTCAACCGTTTAATTCCTTGGCTACAGCATGTATACTTTTGACTTCGTTCGAGACAGCCTTTGCTGCATCATTTAACTGTTGACTAGAAATATAACGTCTTGTTTTTTTTATATGTTCGCATCTTGAAATGAAAGAAAAACATATATTACCTTTGTTTCAAACCGTGGGGTTAGTTGCCAAACTAGCCCCAACCCAAATATTTGAAACAAAAGTGAGTTTATGAAAAAACGGTTTGAATAAGAACCAAATCCTTTTTAGATATCATAAATAAAACAGTTTTGTGAAAGTTTAACACTTACTTTATTGAAAATGGTTAATTTTTGACGTGTACGGAAGAAATATAGACCAACACATTTTCTTTACTTTTTCGTCGCCAAACACACAAAGCCTCGATTGACAAGATGTCACTGGCGGTCGCGCGGTGAGTTCCCCTCCCGCCACCGCTTCTTTCCGCCATTTGACGAATTAGGCCCGATTGTTCAATGCGAGTTTAAACCTTTGATTATCTAAACTCGGATTATTAATTAACTATGGATTAGAACGTTATGCATTTTTCAATGAAAAACTAATCCTGGATTCCTTAATTCATTGTTTTCATATGTTGGCAACACATTTTTTTTACTCTTGTACCATCATTCAGACCGTTCAGAAACATTAGCATTGAATCAAACTTCATAGTTTTGTCAGAAGTGAACAGAAAAATTCATCGAAAAAAGTCAAGTGTATTCTATAAATTGTTAGGCGTCTCTTAAGAAAAAAATTATTCATAATTTCAATGAAGGAGAGGAAAACATTCTCATTTCAGTGGTAAAAAATACCAAGATATTGTAGAATGTAAATAACGGACGCAGTTACTAATTCGCAAAAATTGAAGGCGTAGGCTATAATAAGTAATGAATACAATACCATCTGCGGAGGTAACAAAAAAAGGAATAGCACTTCAACAATAAAAGACAAAATTTCTACTTGGGCTCTGCCCAAAGCAGATCTTGTAGATTTACAAAAACGATCATTCGAAGAACACAAGTTGAAATTAATATACATGAAAGAAATACACCAACTTTTCTTGGAACTTCAGATAGAGGAGTAGAATCTAGAGAAAACCCATATGATTGAGATATATAATCAAACATCATCATCAACCAACAATAAATCAATATTTGCTTGAAATTTCTGAGAATAGATCATGTAGTTTTTCATTTTGCATTTGTGATGATTTAATTTTAGTTATTTATGACAAACGTTTTTGGTATGACAAATCAAGATATGGTTTTTATTTGTAAGTTCATTTTTTGTTACTATTTTACCTTTGTAGTCATTTAAGGGGTGATTCTTTGTATTTTTGTTAGTTGCGGACGATTTCTTTCGGCAAGCGAAATCTATTTAAACATTATTTTTCTGTCTATTCTTCCAAATGGGCCGTAAAATCTTCAAAAAAATATGTCTGTTATATCTTCGAACATCTTTGCAGTCGGGTATAAAAAAAAAATTCAACCCAATAATAATTTTCAGAATAGTCAATGTTTATTGAAATGTCAAACAAGCAAATAGGTTAGAATCGGTAATTAATTTTTTCGGAAGTTTTTATTTTTTTATCTACTCTCAACTGTGCAAAAGAACTAATAGGTCGAGGTACGAAGAGGCTGAAGAGCCATATCGACCCCCTTACAATCTTTAAATCTACTACAAGTTAGTGCAGCAAGTTAGTTTACAAATAGCCTGAAAATATATCCAATTGTAAACTTCGTACGGAACAGTCATTGTGCGTTTGTCTGCTTTTTTGTTATTTATGTTTAATTTTTTTTATTTTCTGTTGGTTGCCTTTGCTTTGTATACCGGGTGTCCACGGAAGGTGGTTCGCCCCTATAACTTTTTTGTTTTCGGAGATAATGGAATGAAATTTGGAGGATCTGTTTAATTCATAAAACTGCATTTTTTTACAGGTAACTCAACTTCATGCAAATTCCGTATTCACCGGAAGTGACATAAACTTTCGATTTTTAAATGGGACACCTGGTATATTTTCAGTTTTTTGTCTCCATATGACATTTAGAATACAACCATGTATCATTTGTTACTGTTTGTAACCATTTTTGTTTTCGAAATAAATTTTTATTCTAGAGGGCTATGGATACGTTCAAATAACTAATTTCAGTCCTAAAATTTTTGTAAAACTACTACTTTACTGATTTTGATCAAAATGTTTCAGCTATGTGACGTATGATTTTAAAATTTGTATTACTATTTTTTTTTCAAATGGCAACATGGTGGCTCGTCGGGTTAGAAAAAAAAGAGCATTTTATTACGATTAATTTGATATCGCACTCTATTAACTTTTAAGAAAACTTTCGATAAAAAACTGAAAATAACATAACGTTAGAACTTTCGTTAAATGAAGAATCTTATTGAGATTAAAATAAGATTTAAAATCATCGAGTAGCCTGTGACCAACACAACTGAAACAAAATCATTAAATTGATGCGGTAAAAATTGACGTGTCGACATATTATTTTACATCTCTTCTACAAAGTCATTTAGGTAGTTATTGTGTACCTCATTGTTTGAAAATCATGGAATATAACAATATTTATATATGAACTGAAAAAGTTGATATGTTATTAGTTTTTGGAGAGTGTCGGCAAAATTCAACCGATGCTGCACGTCTCTACGCACAGAGATATCCTGATCGGCGTCACCCGACCCGGCACTATTTTCCTGATAATGATGGGAACGATTCGTTTGTTGTGAGTGAAGAAAATGAAATAGATGTTCGATAATGATGGGAACGATTCGTTTGTTGTGAGTGAAGAAAAAGAAAAAGATGTTCTGGCATACGTTCAAGTAAATATTAATCAGGGAGATCGCAAGAGAATGTGACATTTCGAAGTCTTCTGCAGCTAACATTTTGAAGAAACATAAATATCATTCATTTGAATATCAACTACACCAGCACCTGTACCAAAACGATAATGCAAGGAAACTTGAGTATTGCAATTGGTTCTTTGGAGGATGACACATTTCCATATAAAATTCTGTATACCGACGAAAGCCGTTTCAATAATTTGGGACATTTCAACAGAAATAATAAGCGATATTGGTCCGATGCAAATTTACACTTGATGGGGGAAGGAAATTTCCAAGAACGGTTTGGTTTCAATTGTTGGGTTGGGATTTTAGGGGACAGAATTTTAGGCCCTATAATTTTTGACGGTGTCCTGACAGGGGCTAGATATCTAAGTTTCCTCACGGCGGAAATTGAGCATTTCATGGACGAAGTTCCATTAATAAATCCAGTTGGATTATTTTATCAACAAGATGGTGCTCCACCACACAACCTGAGGGCAGTTACGGAATATCTGCATGAAACATACAACGAAAACTGGATTGGAAATATGGGTCCAGTTAGGTGGCCGGCGAGGTAAAATAGGGTTGTTTTCAATTTATACCTTTATTTATTCCTTTTTAAAAAACTTTTCAGGTCACCCGACCTTACGCCTCTAGATTTTTTTTATGGGGATCTATTAAAAACGAGGTTTATGATGTACCTCCTGCCACACGACATGAATTAGAGGACAAAGTAAGAGCAGCTATTCATAGAATTATACCAAGACAGTTGAGAAACGTAAGGCAACAATAAGAAAAGTTCGCCTTTGTCAGCAACAAGATGGAGGTCACTTTGAACATCTGGAACCCTAAAGATATAAAGATATGTAAATAGGTTGTATCAATATAATTATTTCATTTTCAACAGGTGCTTTATTTTAGAAAAGTTCTAACGTTATGTTATTTTCAGTTTTTTATCGAAAGTTTTTTTACAACCTAATAGAGTGCGGTATCAAATTAATCGTAATATGATGATGCTCTTTTTTTCTAACCCGACGAGCAACCATGTTGCCATTTGAAAAAAAATAGTAATACAATTTTTGAAATCAAACGTCACATAGCTGAAACATTTTGATCAAAAACAGTAAAGTTGTATTTTTACAAACATTTTAGGACTGAAATTAGTTATTTGAATGTATCCATAGCCCTCTAGAATAAAAAATTATTTCGAAAACAAAAATGGTTACAAACAGTAACAAATGATACATGGTTGTATTCTAAATGTCATATGGAGACAAAAAACTGAAAATATACCAGGTGTCCCATTTAAAAATCGAAAGTTTATGTCACTTCCGGTGAATCCGGAATTTGCATGAATTTGAGTTACTTGTCAAAAAATGCAGTTTTATGCATTAAACAGATCCTTCAAATTTCATTCCATTATCTCCGAACACAAAAAGTTATAGGGGCGAACCACCTTCCGTGGACACCCGGTATACAAATCAAAGGCTGTTGAAGTTGTTCTTCTAAATTGTTGGAGTGAACTAAGAACTCAGTTTTTTATTATATCAGGAGTCATTATTTATATGACCCTATATATATATATGTATATATATATATGTATATATATATATATATATATATATATATATATATATATATATATGTATATATATATATATATATATATATATATATATTACTTGAGATTTAGTAAGTTGATGACAAGTGTCTTGAAATGTCATGATATAAGCTTTATAAAGTCAAATATAGATCCGTTATTTTTCAATTATTCACGACTAGGTGATTAGTAAATATAACAGGTTATTGGCCCAGGTAGCTTCTAGTTGTGTTGTGAATAATAGTTGAATTAGTTGTGTCGTTGAAAAACCATATCAGAATGGATTTAGCGAAGCACATCAAACCATTGACCGGTGAGTCAGACTGGCCTATGTGGAAGAGAAAAATCAGGGATCTGCTTGATTATCACGAAGGAGCTTTAGATGTTATCGATGGAAAGCTACAGAAGGCTACACCATTAGAGCAGAACGCAACGGAAGCTCAGAACACAAAGAGAAATCCGATTTGTACCGCAAAGCTAATAGTTATGCCAAATCAATGATATCTTCTTCAGTTACTGATTCAGTTTATCAGACAGCACATGAATCTTGGGAAGCATTAAAACAGCAGTTTGAAGCGACATCAAGAGATCAGCTTTTTAAAATATGTACAGAGTTTTTCGCGTTTGTTTGGACACCAGGTGAAGATGTTTCTACTCATATAGCAAAGAAAGTGGAATGAACTTAATAACGGACTCAAATCTAAAAATTTACCAGAACTACCAGATTTGATGCTAATTTGTAAAACTCTTCACATTTTGCCAAAATCTTTCGAAACATTCAAAACTAGTTGGATGATGTTAGCGAAAGAAGATGATAAAACATTTGAAGAACTGATATCTCAGTTGTGCATGTATGACAGAAATTTCACACGAAGTGAAGGCAACGGAAATTTTGTTAAAGAGGCTCTAATGGCAAGAAGTAGTATTTCGATCAACAAAAAGAAACTCAATAGAAATACTGATATATGTAACTATTGCAAAGAAAAGGGACATTGGGTAAAACACTGCAAGAAGTGGGTAGCAGATGGAAGACCAGCTAAAAATGAGCAAGCGAAGGGTCAATCCAAAGTAGCTGCGGCCACTACTGTGGCACTCATGTCCATTACCAATGAAGTCAGTTCAGCGGTCGGGACTGATTCCACAGAATGGTGGATAGACAATGGGGCAACAAAGCATGTAACAAATTATTCAAATGTGTTCGTTAAATTTGAACAATTTGAACACCCCTGTACCATAAAAGCTGCTGGAAAGGAGAGTCTTAATGCAATTGGAAAAGGTACCATAAATGTAATATCTACAATAGGAGACAAATGTCAGGAGATGACGTTGAACGACGTATGGTACGTTCCAGATATTTCAAAAAATCTGTTCTCTGTTTTGGCCGCCCACGACAGAAATCTAATAAGCGAGTTCAGATCGTCACCTACAGAATGCTGGTTCGAGATTGGTGAAGAAAAAGTAATTCATGGAAGTCGCGAAGTAGGTGGAGCCCTGTATAAAGTAGCCATCAAGTCAATCATACCAGAAATAAGAGCCGAAGTAAATACAGTAGTAGCGAATCGTTCATTATTACAGCTGTATCATGAAAGATGGGGGCATCAGGACAAGCGTCATGTCAAAAAGATGTTCGAGAGTAAGCTAGGCATCAATGTTAAACTAGATGAAATCACATCGACAACCATTTGGTACAAGAATGGCAGCAACAAGACCAGGTGAACTAATTTCATCAGATGTATGTGGGCCATTCGACGAGTCCTTCCAGAAGAAGCGATACTTAGTTGTATTCAAAGATAATTACACGAAATTCCGTTATGGCTATCTCATTAAGAAGTCTGAAGTAAAAAAGGCTCTCAAACATATGGTTGCACATACGAAGACATCAGGTCATACCATAAAAGAGTTCTTGAGTGACAATGGTGGGGAATTTGACAACGAGGATGTTAGAAAGATCCTTTTTCAAAACGGGATCTCTCAAAGGCTAACGGCTCCCTATACGCCAGAGCAGAATGGTTGTAGCGAGAGAGAAAACCACACAATCATTGAAATAGCTTGTGTTTTGCCAGCTCGATGAGGTTCTGGAGGCAGTCCCAGACCAGTTTGGACTTTATCTGTATAGAGTTGAGTGCTTTGATAGCACTTTGACAGTCAGATAGAATGTAGATGTGTTTTTTCCTATAACCACTTTCTAGATTCTTCTGAATGCATACCATGATAGCACGTGTTTCAGCTTGGAATATCGTGGAGAATTTGCCAAGTGGTATTATGTAATCCCTTCTTGGCCTTACCCCATGTATTCCTGCTCCCGTTCCTTCAACTGTCTTTGAACCGTCTGTATACCAGACTATGTCCGCAGTTGATTGTGATTCTATACTCGGGGCCCATCCAGATCCAGAAATTGATCAGAGGGAGGATGGAAGCATAAAAATCAGTCAAAATACACATGCAAGGAAGATTCTCGAAAGATTTAATTTTTCTGACTGCAAACCGATTTCTACACCGATGTTGAAAGGAAGAGAAATTTTGGAAACAGAGAAAGAAAGTAAAAAAGTGTCTAACTTTCCTTATAGGCAGGCAGTCGGTGCTCTAATGTACCTGATGCTTGCTACAAGACCAGATCTAGCCTACAGTATAGGGTTCTTATCAAGATCGCTGGAAAACTCAACTGCAGAGGACGTTGCCAAAGTAAAACGAGTTTTTCGATATATAGCTGGCACTCTTGACTTGGGAATAATCTATCGTCCCAATTTTAAAAGAGGCACTCTCGAATGCTATGGCGATGCAGATTTTGGTGGATGCACAAAAACGGGCCGATCAACTTCAGGAGTGGTTATGATTCATGCAGGTGGTGTAATTTCATGGCTTAGTCAACGGCAAGCGATGGTAGCGACATCTACAACTGAGGCTGAGATTGTAGCAGCAAATGAAGCAACCAAAGAAATAATTTGGTTGAGCAGACTCTTTGAAGGAATTATCGGATTGAAACATGTTCCAATCCTACAGGTGGATAATTCTGCAGCAGTGGGGTTAGCTCAAAATCCCGAATTTCACCGCAGAACCAAACATATTTCAATCAAATATTTCTTCATACGAGAGAAGATTTCAGAAGAAAAATTGGGTGTTGATGACGAAGAGTTTACCAAGACCACGTCTTCAAATATTATGCAATCAAATAGGATTGATGTGATTCTTAATTCATAGTCTTAGCTTCATTCAATAAGGGAAGTTGTTCTTCTAAATTGTTGGAATGAACTAAGAACTCAGTTTTTTATTATATCAGGAGTCATTATTTATATGACCCTATATATATATATATATATATATATATATATATATATTAGTTGAGATTTAGTAAGTTATGACAAGTGTCTTGAAATGTCATGATATAAGCTTTATAAAGTCAAATATAGATCCGTTATTTTTCAATTATTCACGACTATTCATTAGTAAATATAACAAAGGCAACCAGCAGAAAATAAAAGAAATAATAAAACATAAATAAAAAAAAAGCAGACAAATGCACAATGACTGTTCCGTATGAAGTTTAAAATTGGATATAATATTTTCAGGCTTTGTGTAAACTAACTTGCTACACTAACAGTAGTAGATTTATGGATTGTAGGGGGGTCGATATGGCTCTTCAGCCTGTTCGTACCTCGACCTATTAGGTCTTTTGCACACATGATAGTAGATAAAAAAAACGAGTGTGCTTTAGACCACACGACTGAAGTAAAACTTCTTTAGCTCCATCTATATATATATATATATATATATCTATATAGACCAACTCAGCTTCCGTTTCATACTCGGCCCACCAAGCATCCATGTGTTTATACAAAGCAAACAGTTAATAGCCCACTCAGCCTCCGCCACTATCTCAGGCTAGTTAGCCTCCTCTGTATATGTTACATACGTTTTTGGGGAGTTTATGTAACTTGGCCTCCTTTTGAAGCTATTGTGTATTTACTGGGCCTCCTGACACTGTTGCCAATTTTTCAGTCAATATTCAATTCCACAGCATGATAACAAATCACACAACCTGTTGAAAAGTTTATCCGGTAGTTGAAAGTTTCAATTTTGCTTCATACTCTGGAATGAAATTTATTTCAGTAGTATCGTATAACGAGAATATATAATCTACCTTCGATCATTCTGAAAATATTCAAGGAATAGTGGCTTAGAAGAGTTCCTAAAAATTATACTAGACAATAAGGATTCCATGATGAAAGCAGTAAACTATATTGGGTATATTTTGTGCTTATTAGTCTTCATTAATAGTAAAAATTCCCGATACAAATTCTAACGATCCACGATCTTCCACTACGGTTGACCACTCTTATTTTATTTTTTATCGAAATTTACCAAAAATCCAGTTGGTATCTATACATCAGTAAAATTCCAGGAGAGTTCTTGAAACTGACAGATCCAAAGCTCTATACTGGTCACTGTTTTCGCCGGTCTTTGGTCACTTTACTGGTAATAGAAAGTTTAAACTTAAGTACTATCAAAAGACACAGGCGATGGAAATTTTAAATACTAAATTCAATTGGGGATTCGCTGGATAATTAGTAAAATATTGCCAAAAGCCTTCTTTTGAAGACGGCCACTACTGTTCATTCCATCCCTCCTACAAGAATACTCAATGACAAAAAAAACATAGGAAAGGCAGAAGGAATATTTCTAGTTGATCAGATTGTATAATAAATATTAATGTCAATGAAATTCAAAAAAACATTTGAATGTTATATTATATTTGTAAATAATAAAAATTGTAAAGGAAATTGTCGACTCTTAACACCAGCATCTGAAGTAATCAGCTTTCAATTCAACTGTTGACTTGAAATTACATTTCTAAAACTTACTTTGAAATTTATACTTTCAACACTTGCTCGCAATAACAAACGCGCGCCGTCGATAGCAATTAGTTGGTAAATAGCCGCCACTAGTGAACAGTTGTTTTATGTCTGACAAAGACATTTCACAACATTTATTATATTCTTTTCAAAATTGTTTTTTTTTTCAATTTCTCATTATTTAAATAATATATTTAGAATTTTTTTTCTTCCAAAATGCGGAATTGGTTATTCTCCAGTTAATAGGAAAAAATATTTTTTTGTTTATTAATAATTCTTTATTTAGTTAACAATTAGTTATAAACAAACTTTGATTGGCGTTGATTTTTTTTGAGTAGTACAAAAAATAACAAGAACAACCATAAAAACAAACTGTGTGTTTCTCATATTTTGTTATCTTTAGAAATTTATAATTACCAAACTAAGTAACTGATATAATCGAGTACACTGTAAAATGTGCTTCAGGAAGCAGAAATCATGGAGTCATTCTGTGAACAATTATTCGGTTTT
>JAFIRS010007616.1:0-23382 GCA_018342105.1 Gonioctena quinquepunctata | reverse complement strand
TTTATTTTAATTTTTTAAAAGATTTCTAATTTGAAAACCTTTTCGAGGTTTTTTTATGAATAATAACAAAAAAAGTAAATAAATGTTAGTAAGCTTAAAAAGAGCTAAATTTTGTTCATTGCTTTATGGAAAATAATAAAGATTCTGGAAATTTCTTGTCGATATTAAATGTTTATAATTATAAAAAGAAAATGTGAGAAACAAAAAAATTGTTAAAAGCATGAAATTTTTTAAAAAAAAAAAAAACATAAATAAATTTTTTTTGCTTAAAAAAAACGGAACATGGTCATTTTGTTTATTTTTTAAATTTTTTAAAAAAAAATAAAACAAAATGTATTTTTTTATAACAAATTGTTCTTTTAATAAACAAATAAAAAATTTTTTTTTCTCAGATTGGGGGAAGAATAATAAAATAATGATTTGAAAAAGGTTCCTTAATATTATTTAACAAATGAAATTTTTAAGCAACTTTTTTTTTTAAAAATTTTTTCTTAAAATACATTATTTTCATTTTACTTACATTTCAAAAAAATTGTACAATAACAATGTATTTGTTTAAAAATTTTCAAAAAATTGTCAAAAAAAAATATTTTCATGTGAAACAAAAAAAAAATAATAAAAAAAAATTTAAAATAAAATTTTTTTTGCCGGCGGTTATTTTTTATTCAACTATCAACAAGTGCCTGATTCTTTTTTTCCTTAATTTTCTATTTAATAAGTTGAAATTTTTATAACAAATAAGTTTGAAATAAGATTTATTAACCACATGCCTTCATTTTCCTCTTCTACAATTTTTGACTGGTTTTTTTTTCAAAATGATCTTCATTTTATAAATTGCGGGTTCTCACGGATAAACATATCAAGATACGCGGAAAACTTGTCTTTCTTTTGTTTTATGATTAATTATAGTTAACTTTCCTTTAATGAATGGAAAAAAAATTCTATATTAAGGAATTTGAACTATTGCCTTCAGGGGAACCCGACATTATCAATCAAGCATTTCCTAATACGGTGTGTGCATTTGTATATTACCGCTGTTGTGGAGTTTGTCGATGACGTGTCATTTGAAAAATGGAGGCCTAGGAGAACACCGACGGGTATTCTCCAGGCGATTATTGGTGTTATGAGCGGTCAATATACAGATATAAAATATATAGATAATAACGAAAACAAAAACAATGAAATACTTAGCCGCAAAGAGTAAGTACCTACTCGGCAATATGCTTGCGTTCGTGTCGCTGCGAGCAAGTCCCAAAGATATGTTTCATGGTTTTTAATGTAGGTATGTGGCTATAGTTATGTTTCACCACATATTTTTACAAGCTTTTATTTAATTTGCTTCGTTCGTATGTCATTCTTTCCGGTTCAAAATTTGTAATCCATTTTTGGAGCACTTGCCGACATCCGATTGAGCCGAAATTTGGCAGGTGTTCATAATTCCGGTGACAAGATAGCGTACGAGTTTTGTGATAATGGTACTATGTGGGGGTTTAAGGAGACGGAGATTTTGAATTTTTTGTCAAAATTCATAAATTCAAGATGGCGGCTCCAAAATCGCGGAACAGTTCTGTGATTATGGTCCGATTCTATTCAAAATTGGTATGTGGAGGTTTTCATTCCCCATTTATACTTTCCCCCATTTCATCCCTTTGGGGGTTGAATTACTAAAAACACTAAAACACGTATTTCTCTATGCCAATTTTTATGGCCCTAATTTAAAAACAAACTGCACCCCCATACAAAGTTTTTGATCCCATTTAACCCCGTATTTCATACGTTTAGGGGTGAAATTTTCAAAAACCCTGAAATACTTGTTTCTTTATTTGAAAAGAAAAGCCCGAATACCAATTTTCATGACTCTCATCTTCAAAACTAATGGTATTTTCATTCTCACCCCCCTTCTCACCCCCTGTTTCAATCCTTTAGAGATGGAATATCTCCTTAGTGATTACCTATGTCATCATAGGAATATGTAAAAATTTCTGCGATTTAGGTCCCGCGGTTTGGTCTGCACGTTGATCGTCAGTCAGTCAGGTCATGCGATTTTAGGTATAAGTAGATTCTAATAGAAATACTACCTAGGACAATTTTTGGAATTTGTTAACAAATTGGAGGATACATTTTCCAACTGAATGGGACAAAATTTGATGGGCAAAATCGGTCAACTAGTTTCAAAATGGTGGCTGTTGAAATAAAAAAAAAATACAATCGTTCATTTGTGTACCCATATCAGCAAACTATAGGTCGTTTGATAGAGCTCCACAATGTTTATTCGCAAAGTTTTTCTCTAAGATGTACACAAAAATTCAAAATCTAACTTTTTGACTGGCTGCGCCATCGGTTTTTATTGAATCATTGCCCCACATGAAAATGTCGAAGTGATCTTTCTCTCTCTCTCTCTCTCTCTACATCATTGTCCTATATTGCTTCCTCTCGGCGCATTCAGGACATCCCTCCTTGCGGAAAATCCGTTCCCATCCGGCCTCTAACTGGCGTAGACAAGGAGGGTGTTTTTGTGGGGATGCAGCCTGTTTTGCTTCAAGCAATACTGCATCCCAAATTACTTTGAATCGGCACTTCTAAGACGGCGGAACAGTCACACATAGAATGTTCCATTCACACATAATGTTCCATTCACACAGTGTTCTGGGTAGGCCTTGTTACCAACTCCATACGCCACCTAGGCGCAGCACTGGTTATTTGAACGCAAGGCCAAATCGTCGAAGAACATCCTCAGCCCGGCTATAAGATTTTTAATTTCAATTTTCACTATTTCAAATAAATTAAAAATCTCTGCCCTGTCTGAAAATCGACCTCGGGACCTCTCGGTCACGAGACGAGCGCAAACCCACACCGCCGAAGTGATGCATCAATCATTGCTGCAATCCGGCTACATCTGTCACAATCCAACTACAGTAAAACAACTCAATCTACAGTAAAACAACTCAAATAGATTCGTCCTCGGAATCATAATTTTAAATTTTTTGTAGAATAACAGCTTGGTCACCATATTTCAACGATTTTTCCCCTTTTTCATTATTCTTTATTTTGACATAAAGTGTATCTTGAATCCTTTTACCACAAGCCTTTCTTCGAATGAGATGGCGTTATTGAATGTTGTTCTTGCCTGTGTATGCTTTATTTTACACAACAATGAAATTCGTAAAAAAAAGTAAGTGTTTTCTTAAAATTACATATAACGTACATATTAATATATACCCTGAGTTACCAAAACATTCAGAAAATAAAATGGTGTACTCGTCTTCCATGAGGAAAAGCCTCTGCAAAATTTGAGAGCAATCCTAAAAATTTTAATGATTTTTTCTGCATTGAAACCTCCAACGATACGCTATTGAATGGATCTCCGAACTGCCGTGCGCCATGAATCACGCTATCGCATTGATTGGTCAACCAGATGTATTTAGATTGTCGGTCAGTTGGTGCATAGATTTGTGTGCCTTCATATTTCCCATCAGAAAAGTACACACTGTCGAAACTACTTCGATGTGGGAAGGGAATTCCACTTTCCTGGAAATAAAAAAAAATCTGGGAAGGAAAAAAGTTGCAGGGAGTGAGAAGGAAATGACTTCGATTTGGGAGCCGTCCTATCCTCCTGGAAACTTGACAAAATATATATATATATAACTATATATATATATATATATATATATATATATATATATTATATATATATATATATATATATATAGATAGACTTTATTCAGGTAATATATCAACATAACATTAGTATAATATATAGTATAGTATAAACATGGTGATATTTTCCAATATTTCATTTTTTTATAGCCTGTCACCTGAGCCTAGCTTGTGCTGTGCGCAGTCTATGATATGTGAATAGTTAATATATTTCATGTTCAATCTACTTCTACTATAATAGGAACTATATAACAAAAATAATATTCTAAAGGAAAAATAGTTTTTCTAGCAGTCCTGAAAAACATTTTTATCATTTAAGGAAAAGAATTCCTAGTATTTTTCAAGAATTATTGTCATTTGAGGATGAAAGGAACTATTGTCATTTGAGGATGAACGGAACTTCAGTCAAATTTAAAAAAAATTAATTCTATGTATTTTTTTAACCTCTTTTTTACGTTTGTATTTATTTTTTATATTTTTAATTTGAATTGGTAGCATATTCACCATTTTTGGTCCATAGTAGGATATGGATTTCTGTATATAGCTTTTAGAGTATAGTGGAATATGAATAGCAAGTTTGGTAGTAGTTCTTGTATTGTATGCATGTGTGTTCAATTTTATTGGAGTGTTTAGGGTCCATAGTATACTATGATATACATATAGTTTTCTTACTTCGAATAATTTTGTTTCTGTATACAGCGTGTTTGTTGAGTATCTCCGATTCTTTTTCAAGAGAATTTTCAACAATGTATTTTGAACAACTTGAATAATGTTCATTGATGATTTGCCTGTGCCATATGATTATACAGTATCTTATCACCGACTCGGCCAAGGCATCGTAAATCATAAAAAGTAATTTTAAGTTAGCAATATTTCTTAATTGATAAAATTTATATATTAATTTATTCAGTCTCTTAACAGTATATTTTATATGTTCAGTCCAACGGAGATGTTGGTCCACTATCACACCAAGATATCTTATGTAATAAACTTTTTCAATTGTTGAACAGTTACAGTCAATATTATTGCATTTGTCTATGTAGATTTTGAGAGCTTTGTTTTTTGGTTGATCTCTTGAAGTAGCCGTATAGGTGATATATTTAGTTTTTCCAATATTTAAATTTAGAAGATTTTCCTTTAGCCAGTTATGATAAATTTTTAGCTCTTTTTCTGTGGTTCTATAAAGTTCTTCCCATGAATCATGTATAAAGGTTATAGCAGTGTCGTCTGCGTATGATGTGACATGACTAGTTGTATTTCTAATGCTTCCAATATTATAAATGTATATTAAAAATAATATGGGCCCTAGGACAGTCCCTTGTGGGACTCCAACGGTAATTTGTGAAGGATCGCTAAGCACATTATTAATTTCCACCCTCTGTATTCTTTCGGATAAATAATCTTGAAAGATTCAGTGTAGTTCCTCTTATTCCTACCCAACTGACATTATAGGAAAATTATACCAAGCAGTGGGGTAAAACGGCTTCAAGAAGTCTGAATTCACCCATTTCTGACCAAATATTTTACCTTCAAGTACTAACTAACTCCAAAGTTATAATTGGAGTTATAAAAACCATAATTGAGACCAACAAATCTCCTTCAAAAACCAAAAACTTAATAGGCGTAGTGCGTAGTATGAAATTACTTGTTATGGACTTCAAATATACCTTCACAGCCCCATGGGTTAATAGAATTATTTACTAGGTTAAATTTTACCTAAAGGTAACCAGCAAAGTGTGTTCAAAATACTTGGAACTCTCAGGAAAAACCTTCTGGTGAGTATTTACCTAATTATTACCTCATGTGTGTTCATATAGTCAGGAAATTGACAAGTCGTAAACAGGTCTACTATATACTCTTCATTACCTATTTTGGCACCAATTAAGTTGAAGGAGTTGCCTGGACATTTCTTGACCTAGTTTATACCTACTGCTCTACAATGAGGGCGAGATTACCACAATATTTGTCTAATCAGACTAAATGTCTACAACGAAGTCAAAGTTACCTAAAATAAAATCCTCAAAGTAACTTGGTCTATCATCAGATATCAAAGACCAAGTCGATTCAGATGAGGATGACATGATACAATTTCCTTCCTTTAATTTTTTTATTGTGCCCTAAATTTTAGAAATCTATAAAATGCCGAGCAAAAATTCGAATAGAGTTAGTAAACCATATAGGTATACCACCAACTATTATCGATTAGCTGCCAGAATGAGAACAAATGAAAATATAATCCGAAACCATCCTATACTTTCCGATTTCCAGAGATCAGAGCCATCATCTCCCAATCAGTCATCATCAACTGCAGAAATTAATGTAGAGTGTGAAATTGCTTGTACTGATGATGATACCGGGGAAAAATATGGATCAGAAGACGATGAGTTCAATGGGAATAAGGCACAAAGCTTGGAAGATAACCTCTCATTGTTAGAGGAGCTCAGATATTGGGCCTAGTCGCATAAAGTTTCCATACAAGCAGTTGGTGACCTACTAAAAATATTAATATTGCATGGAAAATCTGAATTACCAAAATATGGTAGAACACTCCCCTTTTTGTTCCCACTTATGTGGTACATAGGAATATTCAACTATGGGTGTTGCTCCACGTCTTTTTATGACGGAAACTATTTTAAAACACTCATCCATTATTGAAATAAAAACATGAAAGCGTTAACCTCAAACTTTGGTTAGGTCTCAGGTCATGTCGGTAAGATATACTGAACAATGAATGGGCTGCGTTCAGAAAGCTTCGTCTGTCGCCAGCGGTAAACTACAGCCGCGACGTTTTCAATGATGCAGCGACAAAATGGAATTCAATGAAGTTCATCTTTTTGAAGTAAATGGATGAAAAAATGGTATTGAATACGCAAAAAAATCAAATCAAATAGAAAATGTATTTTAACAAAAATAAGAGATTGGTGTATTGAAATGATGAGTTTCCATGGCTTCGAAAATTTCAAAACCAATCATTGTGGCTTCCGGAAAAGTCAAAATCAAGCAAATCATAATTGGTCGATTTTTTAATGGTATTTACAAATGGCTGATAAATTGTATATTTCCGGGCACCGCATGCGGAACGCAGAAATGTCAAATCAAAATTATTCAGCCAATCACAACACACCATTTTATATTTAAAATGTTATGATTGGCTATTTCTCTTCGGAAAGAGATTCCCTCATTAGACCATAACATTAATCATGGTTTCTATTCTGGGAAGATGTGCACTGAAATATTAATATCGCGTACTAATATCAACATTACTGATGGATTTGATATTTAATTTGAGAATAAACACTCATTACAGGGTTTTTTAGGATATATCCATTTCTCTGAGTAACTATAGGTTACTTGGCTTTACCATTAACATTAGCAGAACATATTGATTTTTTCACCCCGTATTGACATTTGAGTGTTTCTGCACAGAACATAGAATAAGTAAATATAACTTTATTATCCATGATTCGTAATCCATCCAGAGAACGAAACGTATAGACATGCATGAAAAAACATTCAATAACATATATTGTATTTCATCACGTGACCACAATGTGAAAGGGTCTGAAATCCCAATATAAGGAAAATGGACTTTAAAGTCAGGAATGAAGGTTACTTTCGACTTTGAACAAAGTCTATGTGTTCTCATAGTCAAAATTTTGAGGAATTTCGACATATAGGTCCCATATGGAACCTACGCTATATTTTTCGGTTTGAACCGTTTCCGCCATTGTAAAAATAATACATAATTTTCTCGAATCGACCACATTTTCATGATTGGTAGTAAAAAAATAGGTGAATATGATATGTATACACATATTTCATCTATAAAATCAGTTTTTGAAGTGTTTGATGGAAAAAGTTGTGAAAGTAGACATAAATTAATGCTTTTTTTTCATACAAATTTAATAATTTGATGGGCCCACTTGTTTTAGACGAGTAAAAATCAACATTATCACAGAAAAGTTTGTATCGCAAATAAAATCACAACTAGGTGTGAATGCGAAACCATCCCTTATTGCATTATCTGCCTACGTTTATTGACAGTTTTTTCTTCATACGCCATGTTCATGTCAACTTCAACGCTTTCACGAATAAGCATGTAGGTTAAGATATACAATATACAGTAAACTTTTATCATCTTCTTCTAACCTGCCATGGTTTGTTGTTTGTTTCATTACAGTGTTTATAACCTGAAATAGGTAAAAATGACTACATTTTTACCATCAGTCGACTAGTCTGGAGGCAATTTTACCTATTTATGTCTTCAACTTATAAGGAAAAATGTCTTAATTTCCCAAATTTCGACTTCTGAATTACTTCCATTTTTTCCCCATAATGGTAAATTTGAGGTAATTATAACGTAATAATTACCTTCGCCAATTAGGGCGCTGACCTATTCGAAGGTCGAAATGACGTAAATTTTACCTATAATGTTTGTTGGGTACGTCATTTAACCTGCTATATAATATATCATGGTTGACAGTGTCGAATGCCTTGGCCAGATCTATGAATACTGTGAGACACTTTTTATTTACATTCAAATTGTTCAAAATATTATCCATGAGGTGGAAGACAGCTTAATCAGTGCTACTATTTTCTCTGAATCCGAATTGGTGCTGTGAGAGTATATTATGTTTTTCTAGGAATTTCATGATTCTCGATTTTACTGTTTTCTCGAAGATTTTAGCAAAATTATTAATAACACTGATGGGTCGGTAGTTGGTGGCTTGGTTTTTATTACCAGCTTTAAATATTGGAGTTATTATCGATTCTTTCCATTGATTTGGGATAGAGCTAGTGGAAAAATATATGTTTATAATGTGACATAATGGATTTAAGAAAAATTGACCGAAGTTCTTGAGAATGGATACTGAGATCCCGTCAGGCCCGGAAGCTGAATTATTTTTTAGGTTTGCTATTATGTTTGTAATTTCGATGTTTGTTACAGGATTTAGGAATATCGAGTCTTTAATTTGTTTATGCTTCACAGATGGTGCACTTTCGGGACGTGTGATTTTATCAGCCATATTATTACCAATATTTATGAAGAAGTTATTGAAGTAGTTGGCTTTTTCTTCATCGGAATTGAGCTTAATACCGGTGCTGTCTACAATATTTGAAAAATCTGATGAGTTTTTGCATTTTTTATAATTTGTAATAGTATTAACTTCTTTCCATATCTTTTTAGAATTGTTATTGGCTTCATTTATCTTGTTTTTGAAATATGATTCTTTTGTTATTTTTATTAATTTATTTAAATAGTTTCTATAGTTTCTGTATTCAATTTTTTGTTCGTTAGTGGGATTTTTTTTTCAGTTCAATTTTTAATTGATCTTTGTGTTTAAGGGATCTGATAAGCCCTGTGCGATCCACGGTTTCAGTTTAACGTAGTGTTTTTTCATAATTTTTGTTTTTGTGCATTTATCCATGTATCCTTTTATTTTGTTGAAAATTGTGGAATGTTTAAACTATATCGTCCCAATTTTCTTTTTGAATGAGTTTTTTTAATTTGTTTTCGTCTGTGTATGATATTAAATTGGTGTTTGAAAGATTGTTTTGTTTATAGTTATCTATTTCGGTTGACAACATTATGCAATAATGATCTGTAATATCGGTATGTATCACGCAAGATTCAAATTTTATTGATTTTTTTATTGTTTTATTTGATATTTTTATATATATTTGTGATCGATTATTGTTGAAGTTGTTTCATTTTCTCTCGTTGGTACGTTAATGTGGGAAAAAACCCATGTTCGGCCATCATACACATGTACTTATTTACATTACATTACATTATTTGTGGGTTGTGTTCAAAATATTTATGTTTATATCTCCCATCAATATTACCACATCATTCATTCTGTTGTTTTCCAAAATTTGATCCACGTCATTAATGTACTGATTTAAGTCTGTTGCCGGAGGCCTGTACGAAGCATAGATGCAAAATGTAAAATCATTCAGTTTGTAAGTAATTTTTAGTAAATTGATTTCTGATAGAGTTTCAATATAGGTGATATTGTCAATATGTTTTTTCACGTATACAACTACACCGTCGTTCCTATTATATTGTGATCCGTTATAAGACATATTGAAGTCAGGCAATACAAAGTCATTCGCATCCTCTATGATAAAAGTTTCTGATAATATTATTATATTTTTCCATGGATTCTAATAATATAAAAGTTCATTGAAGTTTTTTTTCAAACTTCTTATATTGAGATGTAGAATATTGAAGAGATGTTTCTTACCTTTTGTAATTTTTTCCTATTATTTCATCGATGTTTTTGCAGACTAGTGTCCTTTCCTCCTCATATTCTTCTAGTTCATCTAGAAAATCTAACATTTATTGTTCCTTTTATTGATGCTTTAATATAAAAATAAAGAAAAAAGAATATAAGTTCCTAATTGAAATGAGCGAATTAAAAATATAGCAACAATACCTGGTCAAATTGCCCCTAACCTTCTATTTTCATAAGCATATTACAATTCTAAATGAAATTGACATAATCAATTTTGATGAATATTTGACCATTATAGCACCATGAGTTCTATCTCCAAATTTAGCTTTTGCTTCCACTAGCAGACTCCTCCGTGACTTGATGAGGTCCTCGGTGATAAATATTTTTTCCCTTTCAGGCTCCTAGCACTTTTCATTACGGTAATTTTCCAGTCATAGTTTATAAATTTCATTATGACCGGACGCATATTCTGGTCATTTTTTCTTCCTATTCTGTAAGCCGACATAATATGTTGATTCGAAATCGATAGGGTTGTGTTATTATTTATCATTTCACAGAATTCAGTTATCAGCTGTTCGTTTTCTTTTTCTTCCCTCCCGTATATACATATATTAGTCATTTTGCTTGTTGTTGTAGGTTCTCTATTTTTTGTTTCAAGTCGTGAGTTTTCACTTCTTGAGTTTTTATACCATCTTCCATTTTTTCCAGTCTCAGGTCGACCTTATCAGATACGGTTTTTATTATCTGGTTTAAAAACACTTTATTTCTAGTTCCCATTTTGAACTTACTATTTTGATTCAATAGAACTATTCAGAACCACTTTGTCGGTTACTCAGGCACTTTTGAACCTATTTGATAGCTTATAAACCACTTAAATCACTTGTTTTTTTAGGGCAATTTTCTAGGCGACTATTCGTGTCGAGACATATAACTCTTATATATATATATATATATATAATTTTATATATATATATATATATATGTGTGTGTGTGAGAAGTATTTGCTGACTAGTTAGGTACAAAACTAGGGATATTGGGGTGAGCAGCAATGAAAAAGTAAACTCTTTGAGGTTTATCCAAGCTTTCGGAATGTTTATTTCCATCATCAGGGAGAAACTTTGTTGAGGTTGGTTTCAATGATGTTGAACATATTCATTTAACATAGTGATACAAAAGAAAAAAAAGGAATAAAACGTAGTTCAAAGTTACTACAACCACATTAGCGTGGTTTAAAATTATATAAATATAAATGTGAACTCTATGTGGTGTGGTATCAGGTTAGGAATCATTCCTTTCCTGTCAGTTTCACTTGTCACACCACATAGAGGACAGGTAGTCATCGATGGATCCTTGATAGGCCACCGATATATTGAGCACATATTAAGTAATTACATTGCACCTTTTAGTTGATTTATCGGCGATGGCTTCATCCTAATGCGTGTTACACAATACCTTGCGGAAGTTGGATTAACAGCATGTTCGCCTGATCTCAACCCGATGAAGCATGTCTGGGACATCGCGAAGTAGCTCCGGCTACGGTAAATGAGCTTCGTTCAGCCCTTCAGCAGGAATGGCAAAATATTCCTCAAGATGCTATTCGTAACCTTATTGATAGAACCGGATCAGGCAGTTATAAGGGGAAAAAATTAAATATAGAGGTGAATTGGTTTGTAAGTGATTTAACATTGCATGTAAGTTAATTGAAAGTTGCATGAACACATTTTCTTTTTGTGTAAGTTGCAATAATTGCTTATTAAAACTAAACAATATATTGTTGCCTTCTTATTGCTAGACCAATAAACTGAGCTGACAATGAATGAACTAGTGCACCTAATGACATGAACCAAAAAACAAAATGTAGGAAAGGAAGAGTTCTTAACAGAAATTAGTATTTTGAAAGAATTTGGCTACGAGATTATTCCACAGAGTGTTTCAAAATTAGGGTAGTACAACAACTTTTTAATGAACCCTGTATAATGAGTAATACGCCAGCATTCAACAAAAGACTGGATATGCAAGTTAAAAATAGTCATTTCATCTACAATTTGTTGAAATATTTATGAAAATTGAACTAACAGTTGAAGAATTATGAGACCTTTTATCAAATATTAACTTTTCTTTTCTAGACATACTACCGATGTTTGTATACTTGTATCAAATATAGTTCGCGGCTGCAAATAATAAACCCAAATTTGTTTTTCACCTTGTATTTTATTCGATAACGGATTCTCTTGAAATATATCCACAACATAAAAATGGCCACCAACTTGGACTTCACACTACACAAAGAGCTACCGCTACAACAACTCTCAGACAAAAAGTTTTTGGGAATTCATGTTGACTCCAAGCTCACCTGGAGCGATCATATAGAAAATGTCAAAAGTAAGCTTAGCAAGCACATATTTCTACTCCGTCAGTTGAGGAATAATGTCTCCCCTGAAATTTTAAAACTTGTATATACTATAGTCTCATGCAGTCGATTATTTGCTATGAAATTATTCACTGGGGTGCAACATACAAGGCACAGGAAGTTTTTGCTATTCAGAAAAAAGCTGTAATAATGGCGGGAGTGCTACTGAGAGACCACTGCAAACCTCTTTTTATAAAATTTTACATGTCTATTAATCTATCACTACATTATTTACATAAAGAAAAACATTACGAACCTTCCAGTTAATGCACACTTCCATGACTATCAAACTAGGAATAGGTCTAAACTTCATCAACCGTTTACGTGGTTATCGGTGTCGCAGAGTCATCCAGGATCGATTGGTATCAAACTATATAATGCACTTGATGACAATATCAAGTCTGCCCCCAGCTTACACTGTTTCAAAACTAGCTTGAAAACGCTTCTCAGGCAGAAAGCATACTACTCCTTAGATGAATTCTTTACTGATTGTGTCGACTGATATTTAATCAATATAATTCTGTGCTCTTTTCGAATAATCCGCTGTTATCAATAATTGTTTACTTGTTATTTACCGTCTGAAACTCTTGCAAATTTTATATATACTAATTGTTTAAATGTCAAATTTTATATATACTGTTACCATTAAGATAGCTATAAGTTTGTGTCTCCTTAAGAGGCTTACCTGACGTATTAGCTAAGCTAGTATGTTTCAATGGAGACTATGTACTGTATTGTGACTGATCACTTATCTATCGAATAAATTGATTGAGTAGATCGGCTCTCGAGAGAAGAACCGATCCCTGCTAGCACCGATTCCTCGCAGGCCAGATTGCGATTTTCAGCGAGTTGTCAATTTCTACTAGGTTGTTTGTAGGTTCAATGTTCAATGGGGTATGCACAGAGGGTTCGTTCTCCACTTTTCGGGGTACAAGACCTCTTTCGGACAGGATCACGATTTTAAATCACTAATTAACTTTGAGCGATTTTTCACATGGCTGTCCAGGTTCTATGCAATACGGGACTCCCATGTCTTTGGAATGTAAATTGTTTTTTTGTCGATCTTGGTAAGAATACCAGGTCATAGTTATGAAATTATTCTATTGTCATCGGTTCTTAATACGTGTGCAAAAATTAAATTATTTCCTCCGTCTGGAAATTGGTGAAAATTAATTTCAAAGATTACATTATCTTCATACATACATATAGGTGAAGCCAATAAAGCGTGTATAATAAACATGATTTACTTTATGGCAATAGGCTATTGCAAGATATGATGTTTGTTGTAATATTTTTTGTATTTTGGAGTTCACAATAAACGGTGATCTTTGTACATTTCTTCAGAAGTTTAAATTTTTCGGTATGCATTTTATTAACACTAATTCATAAGATAGGCACAAGAAAAACACCGCGCAACCAGGCTTCTTTGAACGAGGCAGGTACGCAACTTTAGGGATGAAGCGAGCAGTGTTGCCAATGTGCGGAATGTTTTCGGAATTTAGGGAAACTTCATGCTCCCTGGGAATTTGATATATTCAGATAAGTCCGATAAATATGTATTTTTTAATATAATGATCTTGATAGAACAAATGGAATTTTCATATATCTACTGTGGTGGTGTAATAGAAGAAGCACTACATCTTATTTTTTGATAAGAAAAATATTATCTGACTATGACATATTCGACTTTTTTACCTATTTTCCTAGAGGTACTCAAATACTGACACATAAAATATTCGCTATTTCATGTGATTTGGACAAGTAACTGGCAGACCGCGCCATGGTAAGTTTTTTAGTTGGGAGAGGGATATCTCGCTCAACGTCATTGGCAAACGGCAAGAGAGTCACGAAAGTGGAAAGATTCGGATAAATCGAACAACTGAAAAATCTATATACTATTATAAAATTGTTAAACTGTAATTGCCTGTTTGTTTGTTCCAGCAGTAGGCAAAAACAACTATACCTATTTTGATGAAACTTTTTGTGTTTGAAAGCTAGTACAAGCTAGTAGTATCTATTTTCTGTTAGGTTAATATGATCAAGGATTGCCAACAAACGTAATATTGAGAATATTAAAAAATTATGAATGGATGACATTAACGTTCTAGATATTGTTTGAAATCAACCTGAATTCTTAATAAACGTTTTTTGTATTTATCCAAATTTTGGTTGTAAAATATTAATGAAAACTTGAATGAATATATTCAATAAACGTAAATATATTATCATTTTAAAACGAATTATTGACAACGAACGTTGAAAACAAATTTTCTATTTAACCAATGCTTTGATAAAATATTTAAATAACGTACGTGTACGTGTTTTCATTGGGTAAAGATATATAACTGGTGAGCTATAAATAAATAAAATAATAACTTATTAATATCTATTTAAATAGGGTATGGTCGAATTTAATGAATATTAATTTTCCCTAATGGATTTTGCTCCTGATATCATTGGAATTCGAAGATTTGATGTTTCATCATAGTACTTACAAAATATTCACTTTCGAGTCCTTAGACCTTGAAAGTTATAAATCATATTTCAAAGTGTAACGTTTCGACAAAACTATTTTACTTTCAGTCCTATTACACCGAAAATTATAATATGGATTTTAACAATTATTCATTTTGCCTAGTTGCTTTGTACATTTTTCCCCTATCATAGTTGGGTTGGGGACACTCTCGTGACCACCCGGTATATAAAAATAACAATTTTAAAAAGTTCAAGTATGAAAACATGTTTTGACGATAAGTAGTCTCAATCGCGCGTGGTCTGACTGAATCAATCGCATGTCGTACTCGGTAACCTCAGCTGAAATCAGTCTCGAACGTCATTACAAAAGAACAAGTGTGAATGATTCCCCATCGTCCTACCAGAACCGTTATCGATAATTGTCATCCAATCTCAGCTGACTCGTTGTCGTTTGTGCTTTGTTTTGAAAACAAACTGGGTGCGCGGATCGACAAGGTGATATTTATGAGTTGTACCTGTTTACTTCGGATTTTCCAGCGCGTACCAAGTCTTTGGTAAAAAATTCTTGTTCGGTGTTTTGTGCTCGTAAATAATTTCATGAAGTTCCCGATGAACGTGTGAGTTTCAGTGCATTTTTTGGATGAAAGGTAAGCTGTGGCCGTTATTATGAAAAGTATTGTTTTGCCGACCCGTAACTTGATGTTTGGGTAATTTTCTGTTAATACGCTTCCACCGCCTCGAGACACCATTAGGTTGTACTTACGTTTTTTTGCCCCTTGAAACACAAATCCGAATTCAAAACGCGGTATCAACAGAAAAGTAATTTGCCACCATATTTGCCATCTGAGTACGAATTCCAAGTCAAATAGTTTCAGAGCTACTGCCCTTCAAAAATTAAGGAAAGTATGTTTTTCTCTCCCTCCCCGATGGGATTTAATGTCAACGTAATAATAATCAAATTTAAAAAATATCAGTTCTTTTCGGGTCATAATTTTACCACGATGATATGCTCTTCGGATTGAAGGAGATAAATCGTGGATTCTGCTGAATAAGATGTCCATGAAAAATCCATCTAAACCGTAATTTGAGGCTGATTATAGGGTAAAGTTTCAACCCGTCCCCGATTTCCTAAATATTAACTGAAAAATTAACCAGGCTTTGTTAGCTTTTCCGCAAAGCAAGAAGAATGCCACCACCAATAACTCTAGAACAAATCCACTTCAAACCCAATTATGCTCTTTTGGCTTCACCCTGAGTACTTATGTTAGAAAAAATGTATTTATGTTAATGTATTTCAATGACAAAAATACAATGGTCTAATCGAGTAGGATTTTCTATTTAGAAACTTTTGAATTCAGAGAATCCTAGGAAAAAGGGGCCAATATGGGGCCAAGAGGGATTTCGTTGAAATTTTGAAAGATGTTTCAAAACATTATAAAATCACCCCAGAATAGAAAATTTGGTGCGGAAAGACCTCTTCTGATTTTTTCTCAATAAAATGTGATAGTATGATACAATGCTTCAGATTCGGCATTTTGCATATTTCTCCAATTCAAATGAAATGTATCCAAATGTGAACACTGGCAATTATATATTTGTAACACTTCATCCACAAAAAATATCTTATTATTTTTTTAAACGAAGTAAAATACATACATTTCAAACTAGATAACCTCTATTGAATTGACAGAATGAATAACAAATAACAAGTTTAGCAAATTACAGCCTAATTGAGCTCACAAATAACATATGTAACGAGAAATGCGGCGTTGCCCATTTGTTTCCACAATAAGGAGATTTATTTAAACTATATGACTATACAAAGTCAGTGCTAAAAGAAAGTTTTTGAATATTTTCGCAAAAACGAACACAGACGTTTATAAGCCATTAAATTGATGCAAAGTTAAGTTGAAATGAGTTACTCTCACTATTCAGTGAAGGGAACACAACCTAACCTAACTTGGCAAACATTGCTATCCACGTTGAACGCAATCTATTTCTTTTTTAACGTAGAAGGATACACTATTGCAGACGCTCGCTTCGCAAACATTGCTATCCACGTTGAACGCAATCTATTTATTTTTTAACGTAGAAGGATACACTATTGCAGACGCTCGCTTCGCTCGCGTGTCTTGCTTACCGGAAAATTCAACTTGATACATTACACTCTTGCACCCGCCCGCTTGCCTACCCTCGCGTCACTCACAATCTCCATGCTTTATACTGCCTTGCTTAGCTCATAATGGCTATATGAATTCTTTTGAAAACTTATGTTAGCCATTTGTTTTTTTTCATTATGTTTATTCTACCTTTCTATCCTTTCAACATAATCAGCAATGTGGATAACTTAGTTTTTTTGATCATACAGGGTGTAATCTACCCTCTTGCACACCCGTGACTGACGAGTGACGAGTCCATTTTATAACGAATTACAGTGGTTAAAAATCTGAAAAAAACAAGTTTTGTTCTTCGTAAAATTCGACAAAATTTTGGGTAGAACCACCTGCCTAATTTCGGGTGACCTGCTCAGAGGAAAACTTCAGCAATTGCCGAATGCAATTAACATTTAACTCGACATTTGAAGAAGGTAGAAGAAGATGTATACATTGCAGCCTGTCTGAGATAGATATTCAATTTCAAAGTGAAGAAACCACCTAACCTTGTTATATCCAAACTGATGATAAAGTCAGTTATCTTCATACTCTGCTTTGAGGCACTTATCATAATTATCACAGTCACTGGTAAGAAACAAACGACATAAACACTATTGAAAAGGGAAACATTCATTCGCAATTGCATATTGTTTTCAAAATTTTCGGACATTTTAAATTGTAATGATTCATGATTGTGAACTGAACACTGTTGCCAAGCAAGATTTTCGCAAGCACGGTTTACGAACAAAGATTTGTTACATTCTACTAGTGTTTTCTGATTGGCTGGTGAATAAATGAACGTAATAATAACTAATCAGAAAACAGTACGCGATGTGTAGGAGAATCAATTTGAACATTATTGTTCCCGTCTTTTGCTGGCTCTTTAAACTAAACACCGAGCTGTTCCGAGCATATTTTGAAGGGTAGAAGACAGGATGAATCACCACTTATTCACCACTTATTTATGAATAAAGTAGTAAATTTCAATTCTGGTTGGATTCCGGAGACGCCAATCACTGAGCGGGCGTTCACTAGTTATCTAGTACAAAAACGCCCGCACAGTGATTGGCGACTCCGGAATCCAACCAGAATTGAAATTCAATAACGAGTGTTCATCTTGTCTTCTACTCTTCAAAATACGCAGGGAACAGCTCGGTGTTTAGTTTTAAGAGCCAGCAAAAGACAAATACAATAATGTTCAAATTGATTCTCCGGCACATCGCGTAATGTTTTCGGATTGGTTGCTAATTACGTTCTTTTATTCACCAGTCAATCAGAAAACACTAGTAGAATGTAACAAACCTTTGTTCGTAAACCGTGCATGTGAGAATCTCGCTTGGCAACAGTGTTCAGTTCACAATCATGAATCATTATAATTTACAATGGCCGAGAAATTTGAAAACAATATGCAATTGCGAATGAATGGTGTTTGTGTCGTTTGTTGCTTACCAGTGACTGTTATAATTATGATAAGGGCCTCAAAGCAGAGTATGAAGACAACTCACTCTATCATCAGTTGGGATATAACAAGGTTAGATGGTTTGTTCACTTTGAAATTGAATATCTATCTCAGGCAGGCTGCAATGTATACATTTACCACACCTTCTTCCTCTTCCTTATTCAAATGTCGTGTTAAATGTTTATTGTAGTCGGCAATTGCTGAGGTTTTCCTCTGAGCAGGTCACCCGAAATTAGGTACGTGGCGCTAGCCAAAATTTTGTCGAATTTTACAAAGAACAAAACATATTTTCAATTTTTTTTCAGATTTTTTACCACTGTAATTCGTTATAAAATGGTATTATGCACTCATCATTCACGGGTGTGCAAGAGGGTAGATTACACCCTGTATAACTCGCCTGCTAATAATCCCACATTACGTTTTTCCAAGTTTGGTCTTTGATAACTCATGGCAACACTAACTATCAGCGGTTCACGGAAGTCATTGATACTCGGTTTTGATTCGTTTTTGTTGGAAGTTATCTAGATGGATCCAAAAGTAATGATATTGGCGTTTGGAGTGCATGAAAACTTTTTTCAAAGCTAGGAAGGGCAATGGTGCTTGTATTAATTCTTTATTGAGAAGAAAAGTTCGATAGTTATGTGAAATAGTGACCAGTTATTGTGTTGCTCAAAAATAAAACAAGTAATAGTCTCCAGGATCTTATATCATAGGTAGTGATATTCCAATGGCTAAGCAGCTCAATATTCCTCGCGAAATTATTGAATGTTGTGAAAGACAGTATATTTGTACCTAGAAGAATATCCCTTTATGCATCGCTTTAGGAGTTCGACCTCGACAAGTATCTTTCCACTTAAACAAATATAATATCCAATCAATAGAGTATGTGGGTTAATAATCAATACTCCGAAACTATTAGATATGTTGAGACATATCACTTTCAAAATACAATGCCAACTTGTAAATAATTTTTTGTGCGCTGCGAATTTTTTCCTGTCCCGTCCTCTATAAATAGGTACATAAGTAGGTACTTATTTGACTTCTACGTTGCCAAATATTATTTGTTTGGTTTTGTTATTACCATTGTTATTGTCGCATTTGCTATTAAGAGACTATATTAGGCTATTCGTTTTTGTTCAAATAAAAAATAACAATAAAATTCACAATCATCTATATAAAAAAATCTATAATGTCCTTGAGCTATCGAATCTTCAACAGCAATTCAAACATTATGTACCGTCATTTCTAAGATATGCTAATTTCCAATTCTTACTTAGATCGCTAAATTCATGAATCCTTTTCACTCTGTGCTAATTGAAAAAAACAAGAAAAATGTCCTTCCATTTATTCAATGCAATTGATTATGATCCGCCGACAGAGGCCGGAAAATAATGTGACATAACACACCAATTCGTATTGTAACTTCAAGGATAATTATTACTATTACTGTACTCTTAGATACTCTTGCCATTCTGCTGAGATACTATTGAGATTAAGTTTAGCAACAAAATCCGCCGTAATCCCCAATCATATTACGATTTCCTGTGTGATTTTTAGATGACAGCTAATAAGAAAAGGATATACCATTCGATGGTATGCAACGTAAGGCCAATCAAAGTACGTCTTCTAGAATAATTGTTTACAATCAAATTAATCATGTCAAAATGTCACGAGTTGCACGAGTCAACGTTTAATTTATTAATGAGTGTTCCAATCATAACGAACAATAACTTATTCATGAAACAAGCTTTACTAAAATGTTAAATTTCAAGTATCCTATATGTATATACGATTTTGAAAATCTTGTGCAGTCATATTTGAAACTCATTCCAAACGATCCACAAAATATTTACTAAACAAAAGTGTATAAAGGAAACACCTAATCAGTTCGAAAAGAATAAACGGCAAGTTTCCGGAAGAGCTTACGTTACTCATTAATAATGTCACAATAGATGCGTATCCTAAAATACACTCATAATATTTAAAATTACGGCCAATTTTGTAATGAACTTTTTTTAAGTTGAACTTATGGAAATACTAGTTTACATTCGATAATACTCCCATCCTGGTGAAATCGGGAGCATGCTCCAGGACGCTATGCCGAAGAAGTTCAGCTTTGTGTAAAATTTACCACGGAGCTGATAGTTGGAGATCCGCAGGTTAGAGAGCCGCGGGTTCTGAGACGCGATGACCCACATACGTCTTTCGTTTGGTGAGGTGAAAGTTCATCCCTCGAAAATTCCAAATATTTTTGAAATCGGGCATGGCAGGGCCTACTCCAGTACGAAGGGAAAATGTCTTACGACTTTTCCGACGATTTCTATATGTCTTCCGTTATGATAATTTTGTTTAGAAAGTGACTAGTATCATCTGACAAAGCGGAAGACGATTTGGTTGAGGCGCACTACTCGAAACCTATTTTTGAAAATGTTGGGCCTCAAAATCGATCAACCAAAATTCGACGTCTTCTATATGCTTATTTTGTGTCTTTATATGTTATGGTTTAATCGGAAAATCCGAGTGGAAGACTTTTAGGCACTCAGGGTTGATCAAATAAAAAAATTGAAACTCGCGGAGCGGCTAAGTTGAAATCGAAAACTGCATTGGCTCCAATCTTGAGCTGCAAATTTTGCATGGAGCTTTTTAGGGCCAGAAAACCTAATTTTCAAAGGAAGACTTTTGGCCATTCTTTTACCTTCACCTTTGAATTTCTTCTATTTTTCGTTTATTCCTGGTATTCTTTCGTTTGAAAATTTCTCATCTATAATTCAGTTAATAAACTTACCTCTACTAGTAGTTAATGATAACAGGAATATATTTCTACCCCTATATAAGGGCTGTTCGCCCCCGCCGGCTCGAATAATCTATTTGAGCGAGGAAGATGACATAAATGAACTTAGGGATGAATGAATACCACTGAATGAATTATTTGGCGTTAGGCTCGTTAACGGTTTATAAATAAATAAAGCTATAAACAATTCTTACCAAAAAATAAACAAATGAAGTTATAAACAACGAATTCATTTGTTGGCATTCATTTATCCATCTAAGTTCATTTATGTGCCTTTTCTTGCTCAAATAGATTATTTGAACCGGCGGGGGCGAACAGCCCTTATATTAACCCTTATAATTAACTACTAGTTGAGGTAAGTTTATTAAACTTTATACACTGAATTATCGATGAGGAAAATTTTCAAATGAAAAAGATTACCAGGAATAAACATAGAAAATAGAGGAAATTCAAAGGGGCGAAAAGTTTGCCAAAAAGTCTTTGGAAATTAGGTTTTCAGGCCTCTGAAGAAGCTCCATGCAAAATTTGCTTAAGATTGAACCCAAGTGCAGTTTTAAATTTTTCATCTTAGCCGCTCCCGCGAGTTTTTCAGTTTGTATATTTGGTCAACCCTGAGGCCGGGATCTACTGAAAAAGTCTTCCACTCGGATTTTCCCGATGTAAAGACCATAACAAAGTAAAGGAACACACAATGGATTATATAGAAGACGTCGAATTTTTGCGATGATTGATTTTGGGGCCCAAAATTTTCAAAAGTAGGTTTCGAGTAGTGCGCCTCCACTAAATAGTCTTCTGCTTTGTCAGATGATTACTAGTAACTTTCTGAACTAATTTTCTATAACGGAATACATGTAGAAATCGTCGAAGGAAGAAGTCGATAGCCATGTTCCCTTCGTACTGGAGTGGGCCCTACCCAATTTCAAAATTATTTGGAATTTTGGGATTTCGAGGGATGGACTTTCATCTCACCAAACGGAAGACGTATAGCTCGTCGCGGTTTTAGACCCGCGGCTCTCTAACTAGCAAGAGGAAGTGGACCAAAACACCATTTCGTAGCTGAACGAAAACGCCATCAAATGGCACTCATACGGCTCTAAAAAACAGAAGGAACTGGAATATGGCATAAACCCAATATCGTATTCAACCAACTCTGTTCATAACTCATTTTGGCAGAAATGTTTCAACCATGTAATTATTTTGCTGAATCGAATAATCAGAAGTATTTATGTCGAACCGATGAATTCAATGAAATGCCAATTCAACAAAATAAGCTGATCTCTTATCTCTTCACTAAAAATATTTATTCGAATTAGTAATCATTTTGTTAATCCACTGAATTGACAAATATGGCAACGGAGCCAACACCAAACATTTAAGTCCAGGCGTCGCGTCGCAACAATGATAAGTTGGCTTTGCTATTCGGTAATATTATCTAAGACAGGGTCAGTTGTGCGAACGGTTCGCCATCTAACGCATATAATTCAACCAATATAATAATCTTCTATTTGAATCAATCTATTTCTGTAGTTTGATTAAAATAAATATTATATTTGTGTTGAAACGAATTTTTATTCAACATGAGTTGGAGATTGTTTCAATAGATGAAGATATATTCAAATCACAGAAATGTTATCATTGCATGCAGGAATATCATATATACATTTGACGGAGTTACGGAGATACCTCCATCTTAAAATCCACGTTTGTTATGGCCCAGAATTGCCAACTTCATAACATTTTTGATGACATTATTTCACACGACACAACTTAACTCAAGCGTTCAACACCACATACGACTTATTAATACTTTTTTTATTTTACATTTTTCTTTTAGCCTCATCTTCTCTGTTGGCAGTGACACTGAATCAACTTATTGTTTACATCTGTTTTTTAGCTTAGCGTCGTCTGTACTTATTTTCTGAAAAAAGGCAAATTATTATTTGAATAATATCGTTGAAGAAGGTGTGTGTTTGAACAGTGTCCTTTAATGCCGAATTTCTCTAGTGAATATTTGTATTTTGTAAAAATAAGTTGTAGTAGGAGATTTAAGCCGGTTCTGGCTCTCCCCCCACCACTATGACGTCACGTGTGACCTTGAATAGTTGCAGGTGTGCAATGTGTGTGTGTTTGACCTTGAGATTTGACTTTGAGATTTGTCATTGAGTTTTGACATAGGGTTTCGTCGACTTTGAGATTCG
>JAFIRS010007615.1:0-23389 GCA_018342105.1 Gonioctena quinquepunctata | reverse complement strand
TCATTTATTCTATTCATATTCATATTCATGTTCTTTTCATTTCATATTCATATTCTATTCATATTCATATTCATATTCATATTCATATTCATATTCATATTCATATTCATATTCATATTCATATTCATATTCATTTCATATTCATATTCATATTCATATTCATATTCATATTCATATTCATATTCATATTCATATTCATATTCATCTTCATATTCATATTCATATTCATATTCATATTCATATTCATATTCATATTCATATTCATATTCATATTCATATTCATATTCATATTCATATTCATATTCATATTCATATTCATATTCATATTCATATTCATATTCATATTCATATTCATATTCATATTCATATTCATATTCATATTCATATTCATATATATATATATATATATATATATATATCAATGATTTTTTTCAAAGTAGGGTCATGTGACACCTCATTTGGAAGGTACTCAGTTTAATCCTGATTTGTTCGAAAATATGAACGGGATGTTCATAAAATCAGATGTGGAATCATCTGCGACTGAAAGATAAACTTTAGTCACTATCTTCCATCGTTCAAGATAACCCTAAGCAGTTATTAAAATCAGTAATTGATGGACTGAACTGAATAACTAGGAACATCTTTCAATTGCAAAAAACTTTTTTCAATATTTTTTTTCGATATTTTCCATAGCAATGTTACTTTACTCTATAGCGAATGTTAAATATCGGTCGGTTCCCGCTTAACCGCACGCCACTGATAATAACGGCTTTGCGCGTATTTAATCGAAGTGAATGCACTAACTTTTATAAGGAATGGAATTTTCTGGGAAACTATTAATAAAAACAATTCCCATATGGTTAAAAGTTTTTGGCGGACACTGTATATATATTTATTTATATATATATATATATATATATATATATATATATATATATATATATATATATATATATATAAATATTTAAATAATTTTATATCGTCACTCCATAATTTTCTGGTGTCAACGTTGTTGGCTGTCTAATGTGTCCAACGATATATTGTGTACGTAGAATTAGTAGAAAAATTGAAAAAACGCGGAAAATATAAAAAAATTCCAAATTGGTTCGAATTTGGTAGGTAGGTAGGAAACCAAAAAATAAACAACTTTTTCATATAGTTATTTTCGAAATATGGAGAAATAACCTAACTTTTTCAATTATTTTTTCAAATGTCAAATTTGACAGGGGTACCCTATTGTTAGAAAACATTTTTGAATTATTTCCAAGGCGAAACCTGTTTATGAACTCCAAATTTGCGGAAACTGAATAATAAAAAAAATCCCATATGATGCTTATAGACATATATATACTAGCGGACCCGACAGATGTTGTCCCGTCCAAATTTCTATGTTGCCTGAAATGTTTTTCCCGAAAATTTTCTCGTCATCATGTTATCCCATTTTCCTGTTACCCCCCCCCTTTTTTTTCCCCTTTTTGTCTTACCCTTACTTCCCGTTATCCCTTATCCTGTATCCCTTTTCCCGTTTTTTCGTTATCCCGTTATTCCCGTTATCCCGTTTTCCTGTGATCACGTTTTTTATTTATCCCGTTATTCTCTTATCATGTCATCCCGTTATTCCGTTTTCCCGTTTTTTCGTTATCCCGTTATTCCCGATATCCCGTTATCCTGTTATCCCGTTTTCCTAAAAAAAATATAAAATAGGGGTGGATCGTAGAAGGGTGAATTTAGAGTTATATGAATTTTTTTATTCTAAGTCATGAAAATATAAAAATAAAAATCTTGCGAAAAAAAATGGGGTTGATCGTAGAAAGGTGAAAATTTAGGGTTGAATGTATTTTTGGATGAATAAAAAATGTTGTCTACAAAATGAAAATAAAAATAATGGGTGGACCACCCTTAACATTTAGGGGGATGATTTGTGAATCTAAACCAGGGCGCCACCCAAACGCATACACAAAAATTCATTCAAATCGGTCCAGCCGTCTAGGAGGAGTGCAGTGACAACACACGTACAGTAGTATTATATATATTAAGATATATATATATATATATATATATATATTTGGCGGAGCTTTCTTAGGTTGTTGGATTCTGGGTAGGATATATCAAATATTCCAAATCACTTAGGCAACGTTTCGTCCCTGATCGGGGACTTCTTCAGGCTTTATTTAGTTTTTACATGTTCTGAAAAGTTAGTTATAATAGTATTAGGAAGTTTAATCATCATAATGTAATTTTTTTATTATTTAAGAAGTTAATGTAACCAAATGGTGCAAAGAAATTAATATAACCAAATGGTACATACCTTGGCAGCATTGAATGCATTCTTCAACATGAGAGTTTCCTTTTTCTGTTTTGGTTTATGCTTTGGGGACATTTTGTTTCTGAACTCTTTATGTGGCGGTGTGTAGATAAGAATTGTCGAGTTGAAGTGATGTAGGTTGTTGGGTAGGAGCATGCGTCAAATCAATGTGTTCGTAGTTGATTCCTTCTTTCATGCCCTGGGATAGGGGTGATGGGAGTTTGTTTTGTGAGTGATGAAGTTTGGTGATTTTGTTTTATTTTTGTTTTGTTTTGTGTTGTGGCAGTTTGAAGTAATCACAAGAGGGTATAATAGGTTTGGTTCAAATTGCTGATATCTGTTCTGTTGTTTAAGGCATTTGGAATTTTTTTTATATATATAATTTTTTTTATCGTTCGTTCCTCTTTGTTTTTCTTGAAGGCCAGAATTTTCGTGTCTTCAAACTTTGGGTTGTGATCATCTTGGATTATGTGTTGATTTAAGGCTGTATTTGATGTTTTCATGAATTTGTGGCCGTTAAGTCGATTGTTCAATAGTTGTGATGTCATGCCTATATATTCTTTGTTACAGTCATTACATGGAATGCTGTAGATAAGATTTGAATTTTTCATTTTTGGAATTTGACTTTTAGGGGAGTGAAATATTTTTTTAACGGGTTATATGGTTTAAAACTTACTTGGACATTATGTTTTTCAGTATATGTTTGACATTTTCTGATAGATTCTGAACGTATGGTAGAGAAATATATTATTTATTGTAGGGGGTGTTTTTTTATTGTTTTGGTTAGGGTTATAAACTTTGTGTATTCTCTGTTTGATAATTGTGTTTATGAACTTTATAGGATAATTATTGTTTTGTAAGGCTTTTCTAACTTCTTCTAAACTTTCATATCTCACTTCCGGACTACTTAGTAGTATTGCTCTGTCTGACAAACTTATTACTACACCTTTTTTATGTTGTATTGGGTGATTTGAGTCGAAATTTAAATACCTACCTGACCACGTATCTTTCGTGTACCATTGTGTGATAATTTTTTCTCCTTTTCTTATCAATGTGAGATCTAAGAAGTTGATACTATTATTTTTTTCTTTTTCTGAAGTGAACTGTAGTTTTTGATGGAACGAGTTGAAGGCTGTGATAATTTCATCAAGTTTGTTTTCTGGAATGGCTGTAATGCAATCATCGACATATCTCTTGAAAAATGGTAGTTTGAACTTAAGGTTTTTTATAACGGTTTCTTCTAGCTCTTCCATGACTAATTGAGCAATGGTGCTGGAAATAGGTGAGCCCATGGCACAACCGTCTATTTGTTCATAGAAATAATCCTTGTATTGAAAAAAGTTAGTTGTAAGTGTGAGATTTAGGGCAGTGATGAATTCTTCTAGTGGTAGGGAGGTATGATTTTTAAGAATGTTCCATTTTTTGTTAATTATATTTTTGATTAAATTATTGGGGATGTTTGTGTAAGTGATGTAACATCTAAAGAAATTAAAATATGATTTTTTGGTATGTTAAGGTTATCGATGAATTTTTTAATTGAACGAGTCTTTAATATAATATTATTCTTGCCTGTGATATTCGAAATACTTTCTTTAGAAATTTTGACAAATTGTAGAAAGGGGACTGAATACTGGATACTATAGGTCTCAATGGGATGCCTTCTTTATGGAGTTTTGGCAGACCGTATATCTTAGGGGGTGTCGCGTTATGTATCATCAACTTTCGTTCGGTTGTTTCGGAAATTATCTTATTTTCCTTCCATTTTTTTACAAGTTTGTTATTTTGTTTGTGGAGTTTATTGGTGGGGTCAGATTTCAATTTTTTGTATGTAGTTGTATCTTTCAGTAGTTGTTCCATTTTTTCCTCATATTCTGTTCTATTCATGACTACTGTTTTATTACTTTTGTCAGGTTTAAGGACAATGATTTGTGGGTTGAGTTTCAGAAATTGTTTTGTCTTGTTTACATTTTTTATAACATTCCATTGGGTTTTATTGAGTTTTTGTTTTTTGTTCTTGATTTTGTTTTTGTGATTATTCATAGCTATATATATATTATATATTTATTTATATATATATATATATATATATATATATATATATATATATATATATATATATTTTATCGAATTGCAATAAAGTAATACAGCAGAAAAAGTGAAGATTCAAAACACTATTTCAGTATATAATATACCGTTATAACTTATTATATTATATGAGTATATTTTATGATGTATATCATTAGGTAAATAGTTGTAAAATATATTCACTTGGTAATTGTATTTCCAAATATATACTCATCACCACCAATTTTTTTTTTAATATTCAACCTTCGGCATCATCGACATTTTCTGGCAGAACCCACGATGAAATTTAAGGTTATGAAATGAATGAAATGAATTTTATAATTTTTCCGTAGGAAGTCCTCAAATGTCACAAATAGTGGTCATTGTTTCCATGAATAACACCAGTATTGCACTAAATATTCACACACAAACTCTCGAAAAAGAGTTGTAAATTAGTTTTTTAGTACACGCTCCACAAAATGCCTACTTTGGATACTGAAAAGAGTCCGCAAAATGCCACTTCAACGGACTAGGCCGGTGAAGTCATTGCAACACTTATAATAAACATCTTCAAAACGTCTCAGGGGACGCATTGAACTATAGATTAATTGATATTTTGTAGTGATATCACACGTTTGCTTCGAAATATTCTTTTGAAATACTTATTTCATGGAAATTGACCACTAATATTTGACAACAATTTTTTTAACAAATTCAATAGTTTAGGGGATGATGACGCAACCGCTAGACACCCGCCAGGTCATCATTCTCTGGAGTAACTGATACGAAAACATTAATTTACGAATTTCTATAGATTATATCTTGATGTGACGATCATAAACACATTTTCTCGCACAGTGGTACAATGTACCAAACCGGTTTTGATTGATTTCTCATTTTTCATGCGCATTGATGACATACATCAAATAAGAAATATACGTTGTCAGACAACAAAAACAAATTACCTCAAATTATTCCCGCGGCAATTTTATGAGTAGAATATTCCGATTATAATAATGTTTTGATTGGCCAAAACGTTCAAGAATTATTTGAATTGAAAGTTACCATTGGTTTCTGGAAAAGTCGAAAAATAATATAAAGGAATATATAATAAAATGAATTGTCTATTTGTGTTGGTAAGCTCATAACTTGAGAACGGCTGTACCGATTTGACAAATTTTTTTCGGGAAAACTGGTTAACGAATGTTAAGATGGGATAACGGGATAAGGGGTTGACAGAAAAACGGGAAAACGGAATATTGGGATAACGGAAAACGGGATAACGGAAGAAAGCGATCAAGTGATAACGAGAAAAAGTTATAACGGGATAATGGGACAACGGGGTAGAGAGAAAGGGAAACGGGGAGAGAGATAATGGGGAAACGGGATGACGGAATAATGGGAGAATGGAAGAACGGGACAATGGGATAACTGGAAAATGGGATAACGGGTAAGAGGGGATAACGGAAAAACAGGATGAAAGGAAAACGAGATAACCGGAAGCGGGCAGAGTCAAAGGCATAACCTAGATGGAACAACACAGAAAAACATGGGAAAGAAGAAATTCCACGCGCACGAAAGTTTCCAGGAAAAATAAACAAGGGAATATAAAAAGGACCCTGCAAAATCCTTATGGAAAATGGCTCTCGGCTAAATTCGCTGAAACTCTGCAGAAAGAAAGTATTCGGTATGCTGATCAAAAGTCTCAATGAGCACAACCCTCCATTTTCAACCCCAGGCCCTCTACAGCCCCCCAAAGCCCCCAAAGTACACTTTTCGGTGTGTTATGCATAACAGTTTCAATTCATCTTCAAAGCGCTTCCTTTCACTGCCCACCCCTTTCTCCAACCGAATCCTTCATTCTACCCTCACCCCCGCACAACCCTTCATTAACGCCCCATTGTACACTTTCAAGGTTAAAGATTCTTCGACGAAAACACAGAAAGAGAATATTCGGCAACTATCCTCAATAGGACTGTTGCGCGCACCCAAGGAAAAGTTGCAAAAGAGCGTCGATAACCTGATCGACAACCCGAAAATATATATATATACCTATATATAAACAGTGGGGAATTACGGGGATCTTCAATCAGCAAAAGTGTTGAAATATGAAAAAATCTTCAATACTTTGGACCAAGCTTTCGTTTCAATTTTGAAACTTCTTCAGGGTCCTAAAATATGTAAATTACATTATTGAGAAAAAATACTTGAAATGAAGGGAGTACTCACAGTAATGTGAGTGGTTGATTGACGAGCATTAACTTTTAGAAAAAGAAAACGTAAAATATGAAAACATTGGTCGGAATGGTGGTATAGCTTTGACGTTTCAAGTGACATTGAAAGATTTGAAATTACTGCTAGCTACTACTACTAAGATTTCCGATATTTGTTTTTTTGTTCATATTTTGATTGGATTTATTAATTTCAATCATTTCAAGAAATAATCTTTTAGATAATTTTTTTTCTGAATGTGAAACTTGTGCTTTCTCATATGATATTTTATGGCCTGTTTCAATAGCATGTTACATTCAGAAAAAAATGTATCTAAAGATTATTTCTTGAAATTATTGAAATGAATGAATCCAATCAATATATATATATATATATATATATATATATATATATATATATATTATTAAATAGTTTACACATGGAAGATTTTAATAAAACCAATTGAAAAATCTTTAACCTTGCAATTGTGTAATGGGGCATTCATACAGGATGGAGTGGTGGTGCGGAGGGTGAGGAGGGGGGGTGTGCCTAATGTATACATATATACATATATATATATATATATATATATATATATACATATATATATATATATATATAATAAAAGCTTCAAAAGATTGAAACGAAACAATTTAAAGAATCTTTGACCTTCAAAATGTGTAATGGGGCGTTAATGAAGGATTGGGTGGGGTGTGGGGGTGAGGGCGAGGTGTGGTGAGGGTAGAATGTAGGATTCGGTTGGAGAAAGGAGTGGGCAGTGAAAGGAAACTTTGAAGATGAATTGAAACTGTTATGCATTAACACACCGGAAAGTGTATTTTGGGGGCTGTAGGGGGTCTGGTGTTGAAAATGGGGGGTTGTGCCCATTAAGACTTTTGATCAGCATACCGAATACTATCTTTCTGCAGTTTCAGCAAATTTAGCCGAGAGCCATTTTCCATAAGGATTTTGCGGGGTCCTTTGGACAGGACAACGTCTGTCTGGTCAGCTAGTCAGATAAACTGGTGAATTCTCATTGAAAATACCATGAATGATTCAACTGGAAATCAAGCTTCCTTTCTGGAATTTCATATCATTTTTTAACCGACGAAATAATAAAGGAGGAGGTTCTCTAGTCGGCGCTTATTTGTTTTTATGTATGATCACGCATAACTTTCCACAGAGCAGTTTGATTCAGATGATTCGTTTTTCATTGGATAGGGTGTACTTAGAAATTGGTCATATTTGAACTTGAACAAAAAAATCCATCCCATAGAGTAGCCAAATGGAGGATATTGATCGTTCACCCTCTGAATTTTGGTACGTTAACCGATTCTATCAGGCATAACTTTGTAGTGGGTTTTCGGATTTGGATGATCCTGTTTGATTAGATAGAGGATACCTCATAGTTGATCAAATTTGAATTTGGAATGGAATAATCCCCCCCTATAGATAGAAAATAGGGGATGTTTGATTTTTCCCTTCTGAACATTGGCACATTCTATGAAAAGATGGAATTATATACAAAGTGATGAAATCAACTAAACAGAACTTTCAATAATAATTTATATTGAATAACAATAAACAGTTAAAATAGATCATCATATTATTTAAGAGTGAAGAGTTGAAGTAAGCTAGGTGAGTTGGTATTTTGGAAGTAATCAAAAACTATTTGTAGTAATTAGTAGATTTCAGCAACAAAAAATTTGAAAATAAAAGCTTTTCAACAAAAAATTGAATCAACGAAAAAATCAACTGAAAAGCAGAAAATAAAATGAACCTCCTTATTCTTATTATAATTGAGCTCCTAAACTAATGTGAATAACTGATTTTGAGTCGGCGCTAAACAAACTAGCAATTGAATTAGGTAAAGCGTAAAATGATATCAGCGAGATGCACAGCGGCGTTCTATTACTGTTTCAAAGTGATATAATGATCTTCGATAATTGTTTGTTTGGCGCTGAATCAAAATTAGTTACTCACATTAGTTTAGGAGCTCAATTGTCATTAAGACTGAGAAGGTTTATTTTATTTTCTGCTTTTCAGTTGATTTTTTCGTCGGTTTGATTTTTCGTTTTATAGTCACAAGACTTGATGGCTCTCTTCATTCCTTGATGAAACGTTTGAAAAATATGTGTTTACAATGTTTCAGAATCTATATCGAAAACTTCCAGATTAAATTTTTTCTTGTCAGTCATTTCTAGAATATTTTAATAGTACCATAATCTATAGTACTCATTAGTTTACTCTTTTTCACCACTTTTCGTCAAATCCAAGGCTTCTATAAACTTCTCTGAATTCTGCTCGAATAGCTTTCGGTTATTCGAAAAATTATCAAATACCATAGGTTCATATAGTCTGAGTGGTATAATATCCATTAGTATGGTGATTAGCCTTATGTCGTTCAGAAGTGATCATTGAAATTATACCCCTTTATATTATTACATAGGTACTTCATGTGAGCTAACACAAAAATTCGGATGTGCCGACTTGCAACAGTGGAGTTGGGAGAGGGTGAGAAAGAAAAATTTTGAAATTATTAAATAGGGCGCCAAGAAACTAAGATAAGTTCCTAAGCCAAGAAGAAAATCACTTATATTCACGAGTTATTTTGGTAGTTTTCACAGAATAACTATGATCAGATAATAAAATCAAAATGTATGGTTGTGTTTCGATTCATTAATGAAAAGTACGTGAACAAATATGTATATGGGTAGTGTAAGGAAATATCTACTTTTCCTTGCGAATCTTTCAAGAGCACAATTTCAACAAAAGAACACCCGAAAATAAATTCATAAGGTAAGTGGTGAATATCCAGAAATAAAGTTAAGAACGTCAAAAGCGCTTGATAGGGACAATAGCTGGCCTACACCTGAAAATAAACTCCCAGGATTTCCCACTTGACTAATAACGGCCGAAATTTTGCAATCACTGATCACATTCAAGGAAATGAGAAAAACACTATGTGGAACTTATACTTCTCGTGGGATGGTCATGTGTAATTTCCTTCAAACTCAGGTTGCTAAGAAATAGTTGTTCTTTAGTACGAGATCAGCTCCTTATAAGTTCATCAGTAACGGTATCTCAAGAAAACATCTGAAAGTGGTTATGAAAATATGATAGGTCAATAATAAACGAAACATTGAGAGTTGATTTGTGTATGAAATCCACCTACAAAACAGAAATTCCGATTCTTTCAGACCAAAATTATATCCATTAAATGTCCAAAAAAGATATAAAAATCACTATGGGACCATCATTCATAAATTGATAGTCTTCCATTGTAAATATGTGAAAAAATCCGTAGAACGATTATACCAAATTATAACTGTCCACATTTCGCTCTAGGTGGAAAGCATTCAAAAACTTCTCTCTCGCTATCTGCGAACCGAGAACAAGGCTCCTGAATGTAGTTTTTTTCATGCATTAGAAGAACCGAATTCGACGAAAAACGTTCACAAAACGTACACTTAAAAATTAGCAATTCGAGCATCTATTCTAAAACGACAGAAATGGATAGGAAAATTATAATGATCTGCTGACCACTGCCTGTACAGAATCATCCATAAATACCAGAAATATACTATCACTGGAATATACTATAGCCGAATTTTGTATTGAGAAAACTGATCAGTTCAGTTCAATTCAACTGATATGATGCATGAAAGAAATAAGTGACACATAATAGAGAGCGGATTTCATAGAGCATGAGAATCGTTCCCAGACATCAATCACTGTCATCTTGACCTACCCTGTACTGATGAGGAGCAAATACCCTGAAACCGGTCTACAGGGGATCAATCCGAATGGGGTGGTTATTATTGATCCATTTTGCAAAGTAACCTTGTAGGACTTTGTAAGATTTTTGAATCACAACACACGATTACATTTCCACAGATCTTAAATTTATATTCACATGTTTCATTGTACTCTAATCTAATCGTGTTGTGATTTGAAGTGACTATGGGTTTTCATCAAGTAACGGCCAAGTCAATTGAAAAAATCCATCAGTCAGATCAGTCAGATGTAATCCACTAGCCAGGAGAGTAGTTGTTTTTGGATGGATATTCGACTATTATATAGGGAGTAGTAGAGGAATAAGACATTTTTATAGTAACTGGAATAATTATGTTGAAATGATTTGAATTTTCTTTACTATCTACAATATTTCCACTGATCATTTTGAATAGTGATCTATTTCAAGCACGCTTCTGCTTCATCGGCTCTATTCTATCGTTCCGCTGTAATGACAAAATGTCATTTTAGATACCCAGGCTATTCAGTACGGAGCGGTGTGGAGTTCGTTGGACTGCTTTGCTAGTTTCTGATTTATTGGTGTCAAGCAAAGGTTTGAGAAATTGAGATTTGATTGTAATTGCTCGATACACGGTTTGTTGTGAAACAATGAGACATGAAATATATTGAAAATATTTTCAACCATCCATTTTTATTTTGGAATTTTATCAATTCTTTTTTTCATAATATGCATTTAAAATTTTGTTATACATGACATTTCAGGTTCATGCTGTGATAAAACGTATTGACAAAATGAAAATGAAAACTAAAAGGTTGAAAAGAGAATGAGTTATCTTCTCAACTATGTGCCACATTTCAAATAGCATGGGGACTATTTGAAATTTTTAAGTTGATGTGCCCCTCCGTGCCATCCATCGAGCAATCACAATGTCTCTCATTTCAAAAAGTAGTATCGGTAATATCATTTAGAAAGGTTTTTGTTCTACGTCGAACTCTTCAAAGGTTAACAGGGGGTGGGGGGGTACAAATCCGCAATGTATTACAATAATTTAGTTGAACGTTTTCTACATAAAGTTTACAAATTTTTTTTGTTTCTCATAATTGTTTATTATTGGCTATTGCTGAACCTATTGGTTTATCGTTGTGTGTGTACCTCTGATTTTGAATGAGATCATGTCTACTGCTTGTGAGTTTACTGACAGGTTTGGTCGTCTTCGAGTGGATACTCGTCCTCAGCATGGCGATATGGAACAATTTGAATTAGAATCGTTTCGAAGAACAATAGGCTCTGAAATTTGGAATTATTACTCGTTTTCTGCTGTTCTATAATATACAGATTTGAGTGTTGTCACTCTTCACCTCAGAGGTTGTAACATATGAGTGTTTAAATTTGAAATTGGAGAACATAGGCTACTAATTGAGGTTTATACACAATTTCAACACGTGCTGAATAATTACATTCAATACTGAATTTGTGAATCTATTTGATGAACAATTTTGATGGTAACATTGAATTTCAACATTATAAAACTCGTTTATATATATATATTATATATATATATATATATATATATATATATACAGTGTGACCCATTCAAAATGGAACCACCCCTGTGGAATACGCATTTTTCAATCATTCTCAAAATTTTGTAATATTGAGCATCAAAAACTATATCTTGACACAAATTTTCATAACTTTAGTTTCATTTCCAAGGCACTCTATGGTTTTTTTCTTCGTCAAAAACGGCAAAAATTCATTAGGCAATTTTTGTTTTGAAATTTTACTACACCACTGGATTTGTAGTCGTTATAAATGGAAACCATGGGAATTTCATAGAAAAATATTGATTAACAACGAAGTTACAACAACTCCAATTTTGGATACAAAGTATTTGATTATAATTTTTATTTAGATTATAGACATATTTAAAATCTGGCAACACTGCCGGTACAAAGTAGAACACCAGTGAATTTGTACAGCGAAAATCCGAAGTCAATAGCTCATTTTGTTCTACAGTTATAACTCCTGAAAGTATGGTAATGTGAGCGATTTGTGGTGGAAGCGATTTTGTAATAAAAATCTGACTACGCCACTGGATTTGTGAATTATATTTCTTTAAAATAATTTCTTTGAGTTTAGGTTATAAGTGTATTCGATAAAATAAACCTTTTCAGTCTAAATGATAATTGAGCTCCTAAACTAATGTAAGTAACTGATTTTGAGTCGGCGCCAAACAAACAATTATCGAAGATCATTATCTATGGAAGAAGTCATCAAAACGCAGCCGTGCATTTCGCTGCCATCATTTTACGCTTCACCCAATTCAATTGCTAGTTTGTTTGGCGCCGACTCAAAATCAGTTACTTACATTAGTTTAGGACCTCAATTATCATTTAGACTAAGAAGGTTTATTTTATTTTTTGCTCTTCAGTTGATTTTTTCGTCGGTTTAATTTTTTGTTAAAAAGTTTTTATTTTTAAATTTTTTGTGGCTAAAATCTACCTATTACTACCTACTCGTTTTTTGATTACTTCCAAAATACTTACTTACCCAACTATTACCAGTTAAATAATATGATTATCTACTCTTACTATTTGTTGTAATATAAATTATTTTCGTTGTTCGGGTTAGTTTATTTCATTACTTTGTATATCATTCCATCCTCTCATAAAATATACTGATTTTGACAGATGTGAAACGAGAATAATGTCAGTAGGGATCTGTCATTATCAACTACGTATGTGTATGCCAATGTTCACTGGTGAAAAATCAATTATCCCCTATTTTCTACCCGTAAGGGTGGCTAATTCCTTTCTAAATCCAAAAAGAAGGTGAACCCTATCTATTAAAGAAAAAATCATCCAAATCGAAGAACCCAGTACAAAGTAATTTCTACCCTTAGGGGTGGATTTCATTTTTAAATTCAAATGGGACCAAATTCGAAGTACACCCTATCCACTGAAAAAAGAATTATCGGAATCGGACGCCTCAGTAAAAAGTTATGCGTGATCATACATAAAAAAATATGATGGAAAAAAAATATACGGGTCGAATAGAGAACCTCCTCCTTTTTGGTTTCGTCGGTTAAAAATAACAGAAAATTTAAAATTCATTTTCAAGTTATGCAGTCTTCCATAACAGTTTAACGAAATGAACCGAATCAAGTTTTAAAGTATCAAAATTATTTATTGAATGATAAAACAGAAAGCAGGACAAGAAATGTTCCTGTTGAATTCTGCAAAATTCAATTGAAACAAGCTTTCAGAGAAGGTATCGATAATTTGAGGAAAGGTGAACTAATACATTAGGCATAGGTATTGTACTAAATCAATAATAGGCTGTGATTTAGTACACCACAAATCGCTCACATTACCATACTTTCAGGAGTTATAACTGTAGAACGGAATGAGCTATTGACTTCGGATTTTTGCTGTACAAATTCACTGGTGTTCTACTTTGTATCGGCAGTGTTGCCAGATTTTAAATATGTCTATAATCTAAATAAAAATTATAATCAAATACTTTGTTTCCAAAATTAAAGTTGTTGTAACTTCGTTGTTAACGAATATTTTTTCATAAAATTTTCATGGTTTTCATTTATAACAACTACAATGCCAGTGGTGTAGTCAAATTTGAAAAACAATTGCCTAATAAACTTTTGCTGTTTTTGACGAAGAAAAAAAACCATAGAGTGCCTTGGAAATAAAACTAAAGTTATGAAAATTTATGTCAAGATACATTTTTGATATTGACTGAAAAATACGTATTCTACAGGGGTGGTTCCATTTTAAATGGGTCACACTGTATATGTATATTAATTTTATATGAAAAAATTACCAGGACACGTATCAGAAAAAAATCCTTCGGGTGGTCATATATTTCTTCATAAACATTTCTCATAATGAAAACATCCAAATTCCAAACATATGAAATTCCTCATTCACTACTCTGAATCAGAACTGATAGGGTACATAACAGTACCAACTTATGTGATTCACTTCTCTCTCTGTTCCCCTCAATTTCTGTCCTTTTGCTTCCACTCTCGAGCAGTTGTCGCACATTCCTCCTTACGGAGAATCCGTCCCCATCCGACCTCTAACCGGCTTAGACAAGGAATTTCTTTATATTTTTGGGGGCTGCAGGTTGTCTTGCTCTGAGCAATACTGTAACCCCCGATTATTGCATGCACGTCTTTGATGGCGGGACACTCACAAACATGGAATTTATCAGGCACACAGTGTTCTGGGTAGTCCTTAGTTCTTGTTACTAACTCCATGCGCCACCTAGGAGCAGCATCGCCGGCGAAGTACATCCTTAGCCCTGCTACGGAAATTCATAATTTAAATTCTCACTATTTAAATAAAAAATGTTTGCTCTGGCTGAGAATCGAACCCAGGACCTTTTAGTCACGTTTTGGACGCTAAACCACTGCGCCATACCCCCCGCATGTGAATAACTTCTGTGAAACCCAAAATAAGATCAACCTCAATGTAGAAATGAGTTATTCAAAACGATATACATTAATATAAATGATTCGCCTCTATGAACCAAAACTAAGATGAATTGTTGAACCCTTTTGTTCTAATGGAACTATTGTCACATGGAATTATGAGTTCAGGTGAGGTTGAACACAAACATCAGATTCAACAACTCACATGGATCCACTTCCTTTCCACCGGTTCTCTTTGCATTTCACCAGATTTTTATGCTTGCCAGCATCCGTTAGATTTGTTCTTGAACAATTCATTCAAGTATTCCACCAAGAGTTCATCCAGGATTGAATCAACCTGTTATAAGAAACACGCAAGATATTCCAACCAAAGAGTTCAAAATCTCCTATTTCACAGAATTCGTGAAATAAATTAATTTATCACCACTGGCGACAAATTACACTACTTGAAACGAATTTATTCACTTGAACATAACCTGATAATTGAAGATGAAGAAAATTCTGTGAAGAAATTAGTCCGCCATATTTGTGTTTCTCAAATTATGAAGAACTCAGATTTATTCCTATGTACCTCAATATCACACAAAAAATCACTGCTTTTGAATCAACTTGCGAGACAGGAGGGCATTTATACTTCATTCAATACAAAACTACAAAAGTTCAAAAATTTGTTTGCAAAGCAAATCGGTAGTTATAGCTATGGCTGTAGAACCCAAAAGAGAGCAAGAGTCTTCAGCACAGGTCGAAAGTCGATACTATTGAAGATCGAAATCGGAAGATCCAGATGTCATGACTAGATGGAGGGATTTATGAATTAATTCAGATATTTGATACAGGAATGGAAACTTTAGATATGAAACAAGAAATGTTACAGATTTATGGTTAAATCCATCTTCACAAATCATAGTGATGAATGAATACTTACTGTTCATTAAAACAATATGAGCAATATGATGATGGAAGTTCCATGTTCATCGGAGAAATCCTTCATTTGTGAAAAAACAAAGAAATAATCGATGAGTACTTGTTTGTTCAAAATAGTGGTATCACCACAGAAACACATCCCCTTTGAAGGGTCCTGCATATCTTTCGAACCCACAAAACCTTTCCGTTTGAATGTTCCTTCTCATATCGGAAAACAATTTCTGAGACCCTTGGTTCGGCAGGAAATCCATGCGTAACAATATATTTATCGATAACATTCTTCCTCCAAATTGGGCAGGAATTCAAAACTTATTGCCACATAACAATTCTTATTCAGCACTTTCCATGCAAACGACAATTTTATTCATTTTATCGTAACTGTGAATGAGTTTTCTATACCATCATCTCCTTCGAAAGGATCAACTTGCTCAGAATAAAGACGATCCTGAGAATTTCCGTATTCCTACGGGATATAGTTTCAGTCTAATCCGGGTCGAATGACCATCAGTTCCGGTTTGTTCGACTAGAAGTAATATTTTATCTCAATACACCAGAGTATAGTGAAGATGTGTAGGTTGTATGTAATTGTGACATCACAATACATTACTATCTCCTCTTATTGCAATATTGTCTGTGATGATTCATGAAGAATATTGAAGAGGATTGCTTCTTGAAGAGTTGTGGATTCGATGATTTTTGAAATCTGTGTCTCTCACTCTAGTTCTAGTGAAGAAAAATATTAATGGATATTTATTAAAGGAGAAGGTTCAATTTCCATACATAATTATGTATTTATGAATGCACCTCCGGCATTTTCTCGTGATCTATGGAACTGATTCGAAGCATGATGATTAACTGATTCAAATCATGATAATTCTACAGAAGTGACTGAAATGATTTATAGGGGGTCAAAATAAAACTCCATGTCCATGTGTTGAGCAGTTAAAGTAAATTGAACTGATTTGCCCCAAGAACGAAAAGGCAAGTCGAAAAACGACGGTTCGGAAAAAAATGAGAGGAGTAACGTCGATATAGAGAGAAACAAAAGAGGGGGAGTGATGAAAAGAACAGATCCAGAAGGGGAAACGGCGACAGAGATTAATCCAAAAGGAGAGAAATGGCGATAGAGAGAAAAATAATATAGAACAGTCAATAGAGATTTTCAGCTCTATTGTTTCTCTGACAAAAATAGTACTAAGAAACTGACTGCCATTATACGAAAGAAGATCCGTAGTTATATCTTGCTATATTTCCTACTTGCAACTATCATTGCTTGATTTGTTATAACATTTAAGAGCAAAAAATCGTGTTTTATTTGAAAACGAATGCTCTCCTCAGACGAATTGTAGCATATCAAAATGCGAAAAAAATTTGCCTAGCACGACTCGATCCGATTGTTAGTAACGGAAAAAAGCAGAAAAAACAGAAAAAGCGTATTTTCTTGAATTCAAAACACTGCCATTTCCAAAGTCGTAGCGCAGCCTCGCCGCGACATAGTAGTGATTGATATGTACTTCAAGAAAACTCTGGCACTGTCTCATCTTCAGTTTTTGCATAGTTGCAATTGGATTTATTTAATGCACTTTATCGGAACAAACTTGGATGCATCATAGATGGTCCGATTTCAATTTTGCAAGTAGAAGTATAGTACTACAAAATGTCTATTCTCATTTTGGGTTGAAATGCTCCGAAATAGGTCAGAAATATTTGCAAACATGACCGGAAATGAACGAGCGTGTGAAAGAGGCTGAGTAGTGGGGTAGGGAAGCAGACGCAGGAAAGTGTATTCGCTGTGTGCATTAGGCTGGAGGGAATAGATGAAACTATGACAGCGCCCATAGTGGCAGAAGTAGGTAATGATCCTGGTAATCACAAGCACAAGCTGAAAACTTTCAGTTTCTGAGGCCTCCCCGATTATTCACAAATCACTTAAAAATATTGTACCATACTTCAGATGAATAAACATTATTATTATCGTAGTGGCAACGGTCACGGTTGGGTAGTATAACAACATACATATCATAACAATTGCTGTGTTGTCGATTACAAAAATAGTACGTTTAAATTTTATACATTTCACATAAACTGCAGCAAAGAGATAAGTGTTCTGTTATTCCACGATATTTCAATCTCTAATTCCGGGACGTGAGGTTTTCATTCGATAAATATTTCAGATGTTTTCCGTTTTCTATTTGATCGTCTAGAAGAGGATACTCAAAGTATTAACCAAGTTCCGTGGGATGGTGTTGTGCCGGTGATGAGAAGCAAATAGCGATTTGAACTGCGAGTTCGGGAACGCCTGGACGGTGTTGTAAACTGATCAATCGGCATTTTGAACAGGGGACAGAGATACTTTTGAAGTCTTTCCGCGTTTTCTATCATACACGGCATTCTATCAGGACAAAAAACTCACAGATGATTAATTCTGTTTTAATTTTCACGAACTGGTTTCGATTATAAAAGTAATTGGCCTTACATGTGAAACAATGTTAAATGTAATGCAGTTGAAGTACTAAGAGTAAACATCGTTACTTGTACTGTATATGCAATACGCAATATTCTGTTGACAATAACATCCTTGCAAGGGTAGAAGTGGGATCCCATATTCAGGTGAAATTGTAAACCTAATTCCTTTTCTGATTATTATATTTGAGAATTTTATTGAATAATTTTGCGTTGAATCTGATGTAATAAGTGGTTTTCCGTCAGGTTAGGTTAGTGTGGGTACTTTTTTTAATTTGTTAAACTACTTGGCTCCCTCACTTTCTTATGCTCTCAAGACCTTATAAACCTGCGACCTCAATGAACTAATCTGCAAGCACATTACTGGCCGTACCTAAAAGTACACAGAAGTAGAATTACTTTATGATATTCAAAATATCATAACTCGACATGGATAACCTCCAAATGCGGTGAACTATCGTATCAATACAAATATTTTTTATCATTTACTTACTTTTTTATTTGACAGAGAAAAACTTCGATTCATCTGGAACTAGTAATGAGCACATTTTTTTCACATTGTGGTAGATTATTTGGAAATTGTTAAAAAAAAATTGTTAAGTAGTGAGTATTGGAAATAAAACTGGGAATCTTAAGCAATCCAGTTACCAGAGGGCATTACCAGTCTTGCACACAGCGAATATGTAGGAATACAAGCGCGATGCCCGTAAGTTATGAATCTGCTGCTCTACCACCCCTACTCAGCCGCTTGTAAGCGCTCGCCCGTTTTCGGTCATGTTTGCAAGTATTTCTCACCCATTTCGCAGCATTTCAACGCATTTTTGCTCTTAAATGTTTATTACAAAGTAAGCAATGATAGTTGCAAGTAGGAAACATAATAGGATATAACCACGGATCGTATTTCGTATGATGGCACAGTCGGTTACCTGCTACTATTTTTGTCACGAAAAAATCGCTGATGATTTGCCTAATAGGAGAAAGAACGATGATGAGAGGAGAATTGCTGGCAAGAGTACGATCAACAGAATGCATTCTTTGAATAGATGACGGCAGGATACCATGGCATTGGACTATGACTTCGGATGGCGCATCTATCCAAGTCTCACCACTTGAGGGAGAGGTTCTGTGAATATCATATGGAGAGTTCCTCAAAATCACGAGTTCATGCATGAGAAGTAGTCAATCATCAGGGGATTCTCACCAGAAGGTGAGCATGAGTACCAGAAGATTTCTCAAATGGCTCATTTCCAATGGTAGAGCGAAGAGTGAACAGGACTCTCTCCCCTATTACCAGATATTATTCACCGTATTTCTACTCAAAAACCTTTGTCAAAGTACCAATAACTTCTATGGTATTTTAGAATCCACAATGCCTAGAGACTGTGCCGCCAGAAATTCTTAGGATCGGCCATGACTTGATAAAGTGCTTTTTAGTCTCCTCAATTATTCCCATAATTGACTGCTGATTTTGAAGAGAGTTTCACGAAGTGAAATCGACGATTCTTCAACATCTGTATGAAGAACATCTTTGTGTAGAAAATTGAGATTCAAGTTTGAGAAGGAAACTGGAAAACCAGTTTCAATTGAGGAGCGGAACATTGTATTCTAGGGGGCGCAAATATTTCCAATCTTTGAAAACATTTCGGAAGGAAGGGAAAAACCGTATTTCATAGATGAAACTTGTATTCAATGCTGCTCATGTTAAAAATGAAGTTTGACGAGAAACCACTATCGGAAGTGTAATACAAGCCCTAATGAAGGGTCTTTCAACTGGAATGAGGGATAAGAATGGCAAGATAAATAACTCTCCACAGTGACACTAGTTCAGAAAGGTAAAATCTTCAATCTGAAAAAACCATTTTATTTTGTTATAACTTCATATTTTTATTATGAATGTCCATCACATGAATGCAACTTTATTCATGTCACCTCATTTAGAATAACATTCTGGATGATGCCCGACCCTCAACACACTGTGAATTCAAAAACAACTTCCGTATAAAGTTAAGAAAGAAGTGATATACTCACATGGCTCCACAATAGGGAATTGGAGTGTAGACATCCTTACGTTGTGAACGATGGTGGTGTTCTACGCTTACCTCCATACTGTAATTTAAATCATATCGAACTGATATGGGTCCAAATGGAACATCGTGAGGCTGTTTATAGAAAAACATACAGAATTTGGAGTGTGGGAAAGCTTTCGGCAGAAGCTATAGATCTGACCGCACCCCAAAAATGGTTGAATTGTGTGCAGCATACAATGAAAGAAACGGAATCTAAATTACTGAGATATGTTGGAGATAATCATTTCAAAGTGCACCAATAAAAAAAAATAACGTAAAGTATTCGTGGATAACTGGTCTTAAAAACACTTGCACTTGCACTCCGGCTGCGCCGTCGTGCTCGAAAAATCGCGCGTGTTTTAAAGCCCTTTTTATCCACTTATACTTTAATATACTATTTTGTTCCTACTGTCATAGCCATGGTTCGTAGACTGTAAAGCTATACATCCTCTTTAAAAAAAATCAGTATACTCAAACAGAATAGTACGTCGAGTACATCGGATTCTTTGAACAGGTCGTCGCTAGGGTAAGTAGGAACTTCAGGATACATTATATTAGGAATATATTTTTGTATAATGTTCAAATTTTCTGCGTTAGAATCAGTCACTCCGCCCCATCCAATTATTCCGTAGTGTAACTGAGACTCGACTAGTGCATCGTATAATGCTCTTAAATTTCCAATATCAAAAAAAACTCTCAGGTATTTGAATTTATGTAATATTCCCCTTACCTCTCCTACAACATTTCTAATTTGTAGGTCCCACCGCAGATGGCGATCTATTACGATCCCAAGATATTTCATTGATTTTCCTTCTGGGATTTCGTAGCTCTCTCCTATTTTTATCGGACCCATATTCGGTAAACCGCTGGTATAAAAGGAAAATGGTTAGTACTTTGTTTTATAGGAATTCAGCGTCAGTTTATTGGATCTAAACCATTTTCCTATTTGCAGAAAATCATTCTCTACCAGCGTTTTCGATTCCTGCCATGTATAAGATTTATAGAGAATAGCTGTGTCGTCGGCGGAACTTAAGATGTTTCCTTCTGTTTTTATTTCCAGTAGAATCATTGTAAAGTTATTGATATTCCAATCGGAAAGTGATCTGTAATATTGTAATCTATAACGATTGATTTGCAATCTATCTCAGATGTATTGTTAACGAAAAAATGATTCAGGCAAGATCCGCCATTGATATAGGATATGAACCCATATGAATTCATGATATTTTTATAATTTTCTACGTTATTGTATTCTGATAGAAGATCTATATTTATATCACCTATAATGATTCTCGTTTGATTTTATTGTAATTGACCATTGCAGTATTGAATTGTACGGGACAGGAATTCGGTGATCTATATATTGTAACGAACCTAGGCCGGACCTGTCGCCTCACGCGTTGCCATCGACAACGATGATGTCACCCCCGGAGATATTCGAGAACAATCCAGTCACGCTGCCGCGGAAAACAACGGTCAATATTAGAACAACTGGAACATGCTGTTCGCCAACCGCCAGAATTGGAAACATCGAGAATTCTGTAACGGAGATAAATAGGCAGCCCTCAAGAGAGAGTCGTAGTCTCAGAGCCGATAGCATCGATCGATACAGTGGCGTAGTTAGTAATATGAATTAGTTGTAAATTTAAGTGTGAAATAAATTAGTAAAACCAAGTTAAGTTCATTTACGTTACAATTGGTGTCGGAAGCGAGATTTTGAAAATAAACGAGTGATCGTGGAGTGGATAGTCAGGAAAATGAATTGATAGACCTTTTTGTACGCCCAAAATAGACAGTGGCTCGGTTTTCGCGAAGTGGACATTTGTGCGTGGGAATATAAACTGATACACTGTTCGCGTGAAACAGACAATAGACTGGTGGCCCGTGGAAAAGAATTCGCGAAGTGAATTTTTAACAAACTGATAAACTTTTCGTGTAAAACAGACTGATACCTCGTCAAAAACAAAATGTGTTCAAGAAAAGTGCGCCTTGCGGATTTGAAGGTAGCGGAATTGAAACAGGAATTGGAGGAAAGGGAACTGGAAATAACGGGTAAAAAGCAAGTACTCCAGGAAAGACTTGCAGAAGGACTTATACAAGAAGGTGAGGACCCCGAAACATTTTTATTCGAAGTTCCCGGAGGTGATTTAAGTTTGGTAATGAATAAACTCGAAGAAACTACTAAATCCTTGAAAGAAGAACTGCAACAAAATTCTAAAATCTGGAAGAGAAGCTTCTAGAAAGCCTGAAGATAAGCTCCTTGGAAACACAGAAGGCCTAAAAAAAGAACTCTGTGGTGTGGCGAATCGTCTAGAAAAAAGAATAGGAACCGTCGAGGCAGAGATGGACAAGATTAAGGAAATAATCAGCGATGAAATCAAAGACGGAATCGAGGCAGAAATGGACAAAATAAAGGAAACGATCAGTAAGCTGGAAAAACGAATTGATAGTGCGCCCTCCACAGAGATGGTTAACAAAAATGCAATGCTGGACTTGAGTTTGAACTTGAATAAAGTTCAAGAGGGTATACAAGATGTCAAGGTCATTTCTGAAATAGGGAAGCTTTCCATGAAGCCGCCTCAATTCGACGGAAAAACTCCATGGGAAAATTACCGCCGACAGTTTGAAGCAGCGGCCAAAGCAAATGGATGGAATGCAGGGGAAAGAGCTGTAGCACTATTACTTGCATTACGTGGAGAAGCGACGAATATTCTACAAACTCTTTCCGCCCAAGAACAGGAGGACTATGATCAGCTGATTAAACATCTAGAATTACGATATGGCCAGGCCCATTTGGAACACGTATACCACTCCCAACTGAAAAATCGCTGCCAGAAATCGGGCGAATCCTTACAAGAATTCGAAGCTGACATTGCACGCTTGGTTCGTCTCGCATATCCAGCCACACCGGAAAATGTAATGGAGCGATTAGCGGTTCAGGCATTCTTGGATGGACTCCGTGACCAAGAAACCAGACAAGCGTTGACACTAGCTCGTCCAACACATCTCGTAGACGCACTGGCACGCGCTTTGGAATTTGAGGCAGCAAAACAATCTTGCAAAACACAAAGTAAAGTTCGAAGTATTGAAGAAGATTCACAGGAGCATGCTGACTTGGGAAACTGCCATAAGAAAAGTGATGAAGGAAG
>JAFIRS010007614.1:0-23409 GCA_018342105.1 Gonioctena quinquepunctata | reverse complement strand
TGGGGGAAGAATAACCTTCGAAGTCCGTGTTCGATTATTAACCAAGATATTGCCATTTTAAAAAAACCCTTCCCCCCGTACATCATCATCATACGGTATGTCTACGTATAAGATTTTTCCGAATCAAAGTCACTAGTATCATTTGAACATATTTCGATGTTGATGGTTGGCAAGATTCAACTTTTAAATTTTCTTGTGATTTTTCGTTTCCTTCAAAACTGTAACTCTTCGTTCAGAGCTCTGACTTTCGATGAAACTGTTCCAATTTCCGTGTATACCCTCTGTCATCGAAAAATAACCTCAACTGACTTTTCAAAAAAAACCCCAATATATACTTTTTTTTTTCTCCCCTCTAAACACTTTTTCGATACACCCTGTATATATAGGACGTTTAAAAGTTACCCTCCTGTTCCATGTCGCCGACATCCCTTAGTCCGCTTAGATACAAATACGAATAGTAATCTAAAATAAGTTACCCCACGGTTGGAGGGGCAGCTGCATACTCTTATCTTTTTAAAGTAAACAAACTCTTTCACAAAGGATGCCCCCGGGATATCTTATCTCAATGTAAAAAAGGATGCCGCCGATATCCGGTGGGCAAATAAACAACTAAAGAAGTGCTGCGTGAAAAATTTCCCCGCAAAGACTTTCGGTTGAGCCAAGCCCATCATCGCTGCTCCCCCCCATTTCCAAAATGGCCGCCGCCATTCACTGATCACGTGACACTTCCGTCCGACCAATGCCGTTGACGGATATTGGTTGACACCCCCCAATATGGCTGCGGCCATTGGATAACGGCCGGCGGCTATCACCACGCCCACGACCTATCACAGCTCTCCCCACCTCCCACTCTCAATCACACACTCCCATACACAACATGGCTGCCACCATTCCGACCAATCACAGGCCACTCATCCCCCCCACCCCCACCCCCACACAACCACCCCACCCCTCTCACCGCCATCTTTTTCACAAACCCCTCCCACAACGAACCGCCCATGACCGCCACCATCATCCCTACCCCCACCCGAAAACCACCCCCTCACTCACTCGCCAAAACCCACCCCAAAATAGGGGTTGCGCCAGAACCCGCCTAGCATAACGACTTCAGACATTTTTTTTAAATCGTTGCATTTTCAGCTCTCTTGATCATTACTGGGAGGTGATTGAAAATTTTAGGTCCAATGCATTTAGGAGCATTTTGAGTAATCTTATATTTGGCAATTTTGGCATGTATCATTCCTTTCTGACGAGTGTTCTTATCATGAATATCACTGTTTAGAATGAAGTCGGTTTTATTGGTGAATACATAAACTGAAAGTTCATATATGAATAGACTTGTCAGAATTAGAATATTCTGATTTATAGAAAGGGTTCTACAGGAGCCTTGTTTAGGCGTGTTAATACAACGTAAAATAGCCTTCTATTCAATGAAGACTCATTGTTGAGTTGCCCCACAAGCAAACACAATAACGTAGCCTAGACTCAACCTGATATATACACTGATGAGTTGTTCTTTATTCAAAACGACTCTCACATCCCTAAAGAGATATATGAATGAGCACAATTTAGGAATCCAGTTCAGATATTCATCCATTTGCATACCCAAGAATTTAACTGCATTATGAGAGCTTTGTAAGGTATGATCGCTTCTTGCAATCATTCAGAAAAATAGTGGAAATAAAGTGAAAGTGTCTGGTATCAAATTATTCGTAAGAAAATGATCAAATCAAGTTAACTGGAAAAATTTAAATTTGCTCCTTTTGAATAATTCTTGAAATGACTGTGAAGTCGTATTTTTCCCATGTTACTTGATCAATAATGAAGCGATTTACACGATCCATGGCATTCTAGATCGAAAAATGAAATTGGAATGAAGATGACTGTATCTGTCAAATATTGACAAGTTAGGTGTTGTTGGATTCAGAATGTCATTTCCGGTCAAACCGGAAGTACGGCAAAGCAAGTAAATATGTCAAAAGATTTGAAATGAACTATGATACACAACCCCCAAATTTCGTTTTTCTATTTCGAATAATAAAAAAGTTATAGGGGAGAGCCCCCTCAGAGAATCACCCGGTATAATAACGTTAATAGTATGAGTTTTTGCTCAGTGGGGCGGAGTATCAGGGATGATGTCACGTCAGCATGGGGACTGCGTAAGTTCTGGCGCTCGCAGTCTAAGTACCTAGGCGCAAAATAGGGTCACGTTATAAAGTCTGGTGCGGGGGACACATCAACTTAAAAATCTCAAATAGCATGGGGGTCAACTGGCACATCGTTGAAAAGATAATTCGATTATCTTTCCAACCATTTTATTTTTTTCGAATTTTGTTATTACGTTTCTACACAATATGCATTTGAAATGTCAAGTATAAGTACGGATCTGAATGGTACCCATACCTCGATAACTTTTGATCGGTTTGATGTGAAGCAATGGGACAAAAAATATTCGGAATGGTATTACCGGTCCTACTCGACAGAGCGCGCTGGGGGCACATCAACTTGCAAATTTAGAAAGGCATAGAGGTCGAGTTGCACATCGTTGATAAAGTAATTCAATTTTACTTTCAACTATGGAAATCACAATTGCGATGAGTAACACGAAATACGGTCAATAGAGGAAGATTAATGACTTAAATAATTTTTCATTTTCGAATGAATTCAGGTACAGATTTTCAATGCATACAAAAATCCAATTTCCGACCCGGATAATACCTCATTCATTCATTTATTGGATTTGGTGAACTGATAAATGAGCAATTACCTAGAAATAACTGATATGGAGTTGGATTATTTTGTCGATGTTTAAGACCTTCTAATGTATAAATGATTGTAAAACTACTTACCTGTTTATCATATTAAAAACGAATTATCCCATTTGTATCTAGTGATACGTTTCAACTAGAGTGAATTGGGTATTGTGACAACACATAGGTGGGTAGGAAGGGGTAAAACACGAGTGGACACGATTGCCAACAATTTTGCTTCATATTCTTAATAAATAAGAATCCTATACAGGGTGATTCAAAAGTACTTTGACAAACTTCAGGAGGTAATTCCTCACAATATTCTAATATGAATGGTCCAAATATATATATATATATATATATATATATATATATATATATATATAACGAGAATATGAGAAATCTGTTACGAATCCAAAGGAGATCACCATCCGTCTACAGCCTGTTTCATGGTTTCCCAATCATCAGGACGGCTTGTGGTCTCTTTCAAATTCGTATCAGATATCTCGTAGGTTATTACCAATCGGTACGTACGGAAATATGAACAGTATCAAATTATAGATAGCGACACCTATAATCTGTGTGGTGGAGCTTAGACCTGTCATCGTGGAATTTTGAAGATACGAGATTTCGTACAACATCAATAGGTCACCGACAGATGCCAGCATAGACCAACCCACGATACCAATAGTCGTACTCCTAGTGCGTTTTAGGGACGCAATACAAATAACGAGAATATGAGAAATCTGTTACGAATCCAAAGGAGATCACCATCCGTCTACAGCCTGTTTCATGGTTTCCCAATCATCAGGACGGCTTGTGGTCTCTTTCAAATTCGTATCAGATATCTCGTAGGTTATTACCAATCGGTACGTACGGAAATATGAACAGTATCAAATTATAGATAGCGACACCTATAATCTGTGTGGTGGAGCTTAGACCTGTCATCGTGGAATTTTGAAGATACGAGATTTCGTACAACATCAATAGGTCACCGACAGATGCCAGCATAGACCAACCCACGATACCAATAGTCGTACTCCTAGTGCGTTTTAGGGACGCAATACAAATAACGTATCTTCAAAATTCCACGATGACAGGTCTAAGCTCCACCACACAGATTATAGGTGTCGCTATCTATAATTTGATACTGTTTATATATATATATATATATATATATATATATATATATATATATATATATATATATATATATATATGTCCGGAAACGCTTCGTTTCCAAGATACAGGGTGTTGGATAACTTTCGAAATACTGACCTTGATTAAACTAAAATTGGTGTCGAGAGATTTTTTGAGGTGTCGAATTCGAACCTGATTATTATTGATCTTACTCGTAGGGGGCGCCAACTACACGTCTTTTTCTTCTTGAAGATTCATAACTTTTTTGAGCGTACTTCTAGCATATTGTTCAGTAAAAAAATGATTGTAAAACTACTTACCTGTTCATCATATTAAAAACGGATTATCCCATTTGTATCTAGTGAAGCGTTTCAACTAGAGTGAATTGGGTATTGTGACCACACATGGGTGGGTAGGAAGGGGTAAAACACGAGTGGACACGATTGCCAACAATTTTGCTTCATATTCTTAATAAATAAGAATCCTATACAGGGTGATTCGAAAGTACTTTGACAAACTTCAGGAGGTAATTCCTCACAATATTCTAATATGAATGGTCCAAATATATATATATATATATATGTCCGGAAACGCTTCGTTTCCAAGATACAGGGTGTTGGATAACTTTCGAAATACTGACCTTGATTAAACTAAAATTAGTGTCGAGAGATTTTTTGAGGTGTCGAATTCGAACCTGATTATTATTGATCTTACTCGTAGGGGGCGCCAACTACACGTCTTTTTCTTCTTGGAGATTCATAACTTTTTTGAGCGTACTTCTAGCATATTGTTCAGTAAAAAAATCAATACCTCTATCATATCTACGTAAAAAAGTAAACCTTGTTACAAGTCGCTATAAGCAAGCGTTTTCTAGATATTTGGACTTGAAAATTTCAAGTAACGTTGAAGTTATTACCATCATTTTGCATTTTTTACAAGAATGCTTAGGAAATGAATTTGACGTTTGAGTAAGTAGTTTTGGTTTTTGTAGGGGGCGCCACCTATTCTATTTTAGTTTACTCGTTCAAAATAGTTATTTTTGTATCAAGGGTGCAAAATCTGTATTTGTTTCAATAAAATTTGCAAGAAATATCAACATTTTATTTCAAGAGATTTTGAATATGTAGAATAAAATAAAATAAAGGGAACTAAATTGTTTTCAAATAAATTGTTCAAAGTGTGCATTCAGTCTTCTAGTCATTGAATCTCGTACCCGCTCAAAAATTATTGGTGTGTTTCTTATTGTTTCACAGGCGTCTACTATTCGGTTTCTTAGATCTTCATCGTTCGCTACTGTGGTTTTATAAACTAGGGACTTCAATTGTCTACAAAAATAAAAATCTAGCGGGTTTAGATCTGCGGACCTTGGTGTCCACGCCTGGTTAGGTTCTTCTACACCCCTACCGATCCAATGATTTGGATAGACAGTGTTGAGGAATTCCCTGGCTACAACGCTGGAATGGGCCGAAGCCCCATCATGCATAAACCACAAGAAGAAACGAATTTCTAATGGTCATTCTGAAGTAGTCCCGGCAATTCATTTTCTAAAAAGTCTGTGAGTTGCGTCATTCAGTCGAAATGCAAGAAAGAAAGGACCCATCAAGTAATTATCAAATATTGCCGCACATACATTTACATAAAATCGATACTGATAATGTCTTTCACTAACTGCGTGCGGATTTTCCAGAGCCCAAACATGGTTGTTATGGAAGTTTGTGATAGCATTTCGGGAGAAGTTTGCCTAGTCCGTGAAGAGTAAATATCCCAAAAATTGAGGATTTCCAGCCAATTTTCTCAAAAACCACTGACAAATGCGTTGGGGGCAGTCTCGTGGCAGAAGAGCTTGTACCCTATGAATATGGATAAATTGTTGATCGTGGATAATTCTCCAAACTGTGGACTGGGTAGAATTGAGAACTTCAGCAATTATTCTTGTACTTGTTTCTGGATTCTCCTCGAGAGGGTTCAAAACAGCTTCTTCCAATTCTGGGGTTTGGACTGCTCGTGGTCTTCCAATAATATCAGCTGCCCTCTTAAAGCTACCCGTTTCTGCCAAACATAATTGAGGTCAGTATTTCGAAAGTTATTTAAAAAAAAACGAAATTAAAAATAAAACTTCAACACCCTGTATCTTGGAAACGAAGCGTTTTCGGTCATATATTTATTTGGACAGTTCATATTAGAATATTGTGAGGAATCACCTCCTGAAGTTTGTCAAAGTACTTTTGAATCACCCTGTATAATAGTTTTGTTATTTGTTAACGTAACGTATTGACGGATTAAAAAAAAGATGGTTGAATAAAGAATTGAATTATATTTTCAACGATGTGCTATTTAACCCTCCATGCTATTTAATTTTTTTAAGTTGATCCTTCTATCGAGCAATCACAATGTCTTTCATTTCAAAAGTTAACAGAAGGGAACCCTACAAAAATCCGCACTGTATTTCCGTTTCTTCACTATCATTTCCCTAGCAATTGGGTAATCCAAAAAAACTCAACTGTTTGTTTAGCTGCTTCTGCAAAAATCAATACCATTCAGGGGTTGTCTTTCACCAACAATTTTACGGCCAAAAGTATAAAAATTGCCTTGGCGAAACTTCCTCAATAAAATCATGCGCTATTATTTATTCCACCCCATATCTTTATCCTGCATCTCTATGCCCTGAATGAGGATCCGAAGACACACATTTGCGGCGCAGAGGCACACCGAGCGGTCGAACAGTCGAGTGTCCACAGGGAGAGCTGCTCCTATTGATTAAATGTCACCAGACTCTTCACGGTCGATTTACCTTGCACCCACTCCACAACCGGACCCAGCATATCTATATCCACAATAATGTACGCCGGCATTACCCATGGTTACATATTAACGTGCTCTCTCCCTGCCTCGATCCACCTACTGGCTCTTATCTGATGCATCTATTATGCCGATCCGCAGATAGCTTACGGTCGACGGAATTGGCCTCTTATTGGGGGTGATAGATGTTTGGCACTACAGGGTGGAAATGTCTTCGCCTGAAGATTAGGAAATGAGAGAAATTCGTTTTACCAACTTACACAGGGTGTTTCATGAATGCTGATCCTGAAGGGCGATAATCCTTGGATGATTTTAAGAAAAATTCTTCATATGAACATAGGTCCGCAACCGCTTTATTTCTGCGATACAGGATGTTGAAAATTAGTTCTTTTCCAATATCTCTGGAACTGCTTTGGCTTTTTTTTCAATTTTGGTACATGCAAAGTATGCATGAAACATTTTTTCCATGTTGAAGGATTTCTTAATTTTCATCAGTGGCGTCCCTGTTAACCCATTAATGCCCAGTGGGTCGTTAATGACCCAACATAAATTTGCCAATGTCGCGTGGCTTACGTCATTCTTGCAGTGTTTTCGTGCATTCACGATCTTAGTCAGCATATTATTTGAGTGAGTTAACGTTATTCGGGCTGTCGGTATGAATTGATTTCAATATATATTCCTGTTTATGTTGCATGTTTTTGCAAGTACCCATTTTCTTTTCATGTCTTATTTCTGCTAGAATATGCAATATGATTCCAATATACAGGAATTCAACACTAATATGTTCAACTTATTCGAGAACCACCGTGATAACACGGACGTATCCCTCTTTTTGGGCGATATCAATATTGATTTGTTGGATGTCGATAACAAGCATACAGTTGAATATCTGCATACGTTGAATGGATTTGGATATATCCCCACAATAAATGCACCCACCAGAATACAAGGAAACAGTAAATCATGCTTGGACCACATCTTCATAAAATCAAAAGATCCAAACCTAAATGAAAATATTCTACCCATTATATTGAAAACAACAATAACAGACCACTACTCCACCCTACTACAGATTGTATTTACCGAAAAGATAAAAGCAAATATCAACAAAAAAAGATACGAAAAACATATCGATACTAACAAAATACACAACGCCTTCAATAACATTTCTTGGGATGATGTTTACTCTGCACCAACCCCAGATCCTGCAACAAAAAGCTTCATCAAAATAACCATGAAAGCGCTAGGAACATGCACAGATAAACGTCAGATTCACAGAAAAAATACTAAAATAGCACCCTGGGTCACAGACGGTTTATTAAATTCTATCAACAAAAAAAACACCATGTTCAGCAACATGCAAAAGCACCCATATGATGAAAATCTGAAAAAAGAATATAATAACTACAGAAACAAGCTAACATCTTTGATAAAGAAAGCCAAAATTAACTTTTATAAAAAACAAATCGATAAACACCAAAACAATTCAAAAATTCTATGGAATGTCACTCAACAAATATCTAAGACAAAAAAAACAAAATTGTAATAGATAAAATTAAACATCCCACAAAAAATTAAATATTGACTGATGAAATGTACATTGCAAATGCATTCAATAAAGCTTTTGTAGAAACGGGTAAAGTTCTTGCTAGCAAGATCAAACATAGCACAAATTACGAAATAAAGAAAACATCGATATTAAATTCATTCCTTTTTGAACCAATTGACCAGACAAAACTAAGAAATACAATTTTTGAGCTTAAAAATAATAAGGCAGTGGGCTGTGACGATTTGAAAGCAGAAAATATAAAACTTATATCAACTTACATTCTAGATCCCCTCACTCACATACTCAACCGATGTGTAGAGAACTGGAGAATTTAAAAAATCAATTATTACCCCACTGTTTAAGAAAGGGGATACGTCTATTATGACAAATTATCGCCCTATCTCCTTAGTTACTCATCTGTCGAAAATATTTGAGAAGATCATCAAAAAAAGACTCGTTTCTTTCCTAAACAAATACAAACTAATTTCTAATAGTCAATTTGGATTTAGAGAAAAAATTTCGAGCCAAGATGCTGTACTCACTTTGACTTCAAAATTAACTGAAGCTTTGAATGAAAGCAAAACCTGTCTGTGTGTGTTCATAGACCTTTCGAAAGCTTTTGACACTGTCAGTCATCATCTTCTACTTCAGTCCTTGGAAGATATTGGGATACGGGGCAACACATTGAAACTATTTGAGGGCTACTTAACAGGAAGGAGCCAAGCAGTAAAAATTGATGATATATTGAGCAGTTATAAGGGGATCGACTGTGGAGTACCTCAAGGCTCCGTGCTAGGACCGACATTATTCAATATAGCACTAAATATCTTACAAGTAAACATACAGCGTTGCTCCCTTCACACCAGTACCTAACACGTCAGAGAGATCAGTACATTACACCTCTAATGGTCAAGGTCACTGCACAAAGATCATATAATTATTTTGGGCCAAAACTTTACAACAACATTCCCGAAAATATAAAATCCATTACAAACATCAATCGCTTCAAAAAAGATTTGAAAAGACATATTCTTCAAAGTCAAAGACATGAACTTCTACATCTATTTGTGTAGATGAGAAAAACCATACGTACCTTTGCTATATTGTTCGACTCTGAAATGTATTTGTATTTATATACTAATTTGTCCACTTGTATTCATCAATTTAAAATTCAGTTTGTTAGATTTTAAATTGTGATTTTATATGCTGGAACTTTCAACCTATAATTACCTTCTTTTAAATGTATATGTATATAATTGTATTTGGACTGAATGTTGTCTATATACTCAACCATTACCACCTTTACTTGGATTTATTGTTTGATTTTTTATATTATCTGTCTGCTATCTTAAATCTTAAATTTATATACTAAACGAATTAAAATGGATATTCAGGCTATTATATTAACTTATATATGCGAATTCATCTTCACCATTCTTTATTTTTATTTTTTTATCTATGATTAAATTCAATATTTATGTGAACTTTATACAATATTTCAATTTTGCTTTGAATATATTTTCTCCACATACAAGCAACATGTGATGCTTCTGTAGTTTCTACCATGTTTATTCAGCTTATGTATTACCGTCTTGATACCTTTTGTGATCTGAACCTTAATAAACATTATTTATTATTTATTATTATTATAATGTATCAGCTACATGGATACATGATAATATTCGAATTATTATTCAATCTAATCTAAATGGGTCGTTAACGACCCATTGGGCTTCACAAATGTTTTCAAATGAAATGTTATATTTTTCATTATTTCAGGAAGCGTCCTCTTTTCACCACAAACTCATCAGAATTAGATGAAAATATAGATGAAGGAAAATGATTTACCACTGTCAACATTCACAAAGAGGTCTAAGGTCGACTCTGTGACGTGCATATAGAGAAAAGGGGACCTTGATGCCTTGTCACAGAAAAAAATATCCCCATCTCTTGCCTCCAAAGTGACCCATTAGATTTTTTCCGTTAATGCTAACTTCAACGATCATAAAAATGATAGTGGAAAATACTAACATATATGCAGCACAAAAAAATTTGCAATATTTTGGCTTGTCATTGGATCAATTATATGTTTTTATTGGAATCCTTTTGGTGAGTGGTTATGTTCATTTGGAACGCAGACACATGTATTGGGAAAAAAGTGAAGACGTTCATAATGTATTGGTCTCCAATTCGATGAGAAGAAACCGTTTAGAGAAAATTGCTTCCAATCTAGATGTTTGTGAAAATCGAAATCTACCTGAGGATGATTCACTGGGTAAGGTTCGTCTTCTAAAAAACTCCTTAAATAAGCAATTTCTGACGTTTGCTCCAATAGAATCTAACGTATCCATTGATGAATCTGCGAATGCATATATTCTGGCTCGCCATTATGGTTGCAAAAAAGATAATCTGGAATTCAGAAGAGAGGTTGCAAAGTCGCTTTTGACCAAATACGGTAAAAAACTGAGAAGTCAGGACAAAAGAAAGCCTCAATTAGGTATCCGCTGCAATCTCTGACAAATTTTTTTGGACTATCATGTTCAATAATGATAATTAACTGTAGAGTGTATGAATGTTCGATGTGTTTTCAGAATAAAATTTAATTTCGAAAGATTCTGGTTTCGTTCTGCTGAAGCCCAATGGGTCCATAACGACCCAGCCTATATTTTCCAAAAAATGTGACCCAATGTTTTTTTATTGTCATTTCGACCAATAAAAGTACCCAAGGATTCCATTCTGTGAATAAGAGCTTATTACCTAGTCATTCACAATTGTGGGCATTAATGGGTAAACATGCCCTGTCATATTTTTGATAAAAATAATGATATGCCACTATCTTTTTTCCAAATGAATATTATTTTTGTAATTGTCCTGTATCTTCTCATAAAAATGGTATCTTGTCTTTTTTATTTCCGGCGGACAGTTTTCGATTAAGAAAATAATTTTCATTCATCTACATACATACTTTTTCTCTCAGTCTTAATTTCACAATTGTGGTAACCAAAGGATCTAGGCAGGTTTTTTATAATTTTATGGTAACTATCATTTAGTTTATGTAATGAGTACCCATAAAAATACATTTTGTTTTTTAAAAACATAATTATTATGAACAAAAAATACCCAAATCAAATTAACTGTTTGAAATGTCCGCCTCCTGCAAGTATGCACGCTTCAGCCCTCCTTGTCATTGACTCGCGTACTCTTTGGAAAATTCCTGGAGTATTCCTTATTGCTTCACAGGAAAATAGTACGCGGTTTCGCAATCCTATCCAGCGATTATGAAAGTTTTGGTTTGAATATTCGCTTGCCAGAGCACTAAAATGAGCAGGAGCATAAACCACATGCGATTTCGCTTTAAAATAGGAACATCTTCCAACAGAATTGGCAAATTATCTTAAAAAAATCGGCGATAATTATGTCCATTTAATCTGCGTGTTAAAAAAAAGGTCCAATTAGGCAATCTCCAATAATTCCAGCCCAGACATTCAATGAGAACTGTTCCTGGTGATGAGATTCTACGATTGCATGCGGATTTTCGGCCCAAAAATGATTATTATGAAAAAAAATTGACAGATCTAACAACCATTCAAGTTTTGTCATTTTGTGTCATATGAAACAATTTCACCCAATCATGTCAACAAAACACTGATGATGGCATTCAGTACAATTATCAATCACTATGACAACACGATTGAGTTTGACAACTTCATTCCAAATAAATTTCAAAATGTCACGTTTTGGCAATGCGAATGTTCAAAGTATAAATGAGCTAATCAAAGAAAAAATTACCTACAGTCACAAATGCAACCTACAGTCACAAATATATTTGGGAAATATTTATGGAATTTTACTGCGAACGAGAACATGAATTGAATGAACATAGAAGCTTAGAAGAATTGGCATTGATACTAAAAGATTGGGCGGTCAATATGAGAAAGAAAGACGGGACCGAATATAAAGAAGCAACGCTGAAGACAATGTGGAACGTTTCGTGCAAACTTTTGCGAAAAAAGTACTATAATGACTATTATATTATGATTGACCCGTTTAACAATATAGTATTTAATCCAGCCCAAGATGCCCGCGATGCAATCAGGAAGAAACTACAAGCAGATCCATGTAAACGTAAGTCCAGTTCACTTTCGTTAAATTTGTCTGAAGTTAACAAAATAATATTGCTATGGGATGGAAATACTCCTGAAGGTCTTATGCGTAAATTTCACCATATTGCTGCTGTAGAATTAGAGTGGCGAGGAGGAGAGGCAGTTGCTTGTCTGGTGGATTTTTTCAAATCGAGAAAAATAACGATGACTCTCCAACAAATCGCATTGAATACAATTCAGTGTTCAGTAAAACGTGCCAAGGTGGTTCTAAAAGCTGTACAAATAGTAATGGTTGGTTTCCAATAGTGAAAGACAAAGCTGCCCTGTACGTCTTTTTCATAAACTGATATCAAAACGAGGCGACAATATTACCTCACCACGACTGTTCTCAAAACCAAATCGACACTGGAAAAATAAAACTGACCAATGATACGATAATGTACCTGTTGGAAGAAATACAATAAATGGATGGACTAAATCTGCTGTTGAGGCAATTGGCTTGAATGTAAAGGACAAAAAGATAACAAATCACTCGAATAGAAAAACCATACTTAAAACTCTATCAAGAACACCACAACAAGATCATAAATATTATGCTGTGTAATAGATCTTCTATAGTAGAGAACAGCAACGAATCTATTGTTAAGTTAAATTTTAATAATTGTACTTTCACTAACTGAACTTTTAATAAATAAATGTTTCATTGTGTTGAGTTATAAATCATTTTGTCAAAAAAAATTCCGCCGAATATCCCTCGGACATTGACAAAAGCCTCATAATATTATGATAATTTTCTCAAGCTCGTTGCTTGGTAACAGCCCTCAGCTTTCGGCTTCGGGCTGTTACCAAGGAAGAGCTTTCGATTGACATAAAATTATCTCGTCTATTATCAATGTCCTAGGGATATTACTACTGAAAATTTCTGATCCTGTTTCAAGTAAAACTAGCTTCGTCCATGAATAAAATTTCCCTGTCAAATAAATAATTTTGGGTAACTTTTTGGAGAAACCAATAGCAGAAATTCACTCGTAATGGGAAGTCTCGAGGAAGTGGAGCCTGCACCCGCTGAATGTGATAGGGATATAATAAATAATCATGAAGAATCCTCCATACTAGAATATGGGCGATATTAAAATTATTGACAACTTGCCTCGTACTAATTTCAGGAATTTCGTCAACTGAATTTAAAACAGCTACCTTCATTGCAGTCTGATGTGCTCCTTCTAAGTGATGATTTGGCTCAAAACTTCCTTGTTTCACATATCCTTCTGTGCGTGCTGAAAATCGTTCGAGCACCAGGAACCATTCTATTCGGGAAGCGCTCTTGATACAGTCGCCTGGCTTCATATGCGTTCCCGTCATCAAGCCCATACAAGTAATGCATGTCTGCTAATTCGGTATTTGTAAAATTTGTTTTTTTTAATAAACAAGTTTTTATAACGTAAATAATATCACGTATCTAGGTAAAGAAGTCTCAAAATTGTTTATGTTGAAAACGAAATGCATACTAGATGTTTCTAGCCCACAAGATAATCCTACTACTCTTCAACAAGCAAATTAATGCTTTTTATTTTCTAACTCAAAAACAGTTTGCCGTACGGAAAAAAAGGCATGAGACCAGTTTTATGAGAAGATAGAGGGCAATTACAAAAATAATATTTATTTGAAAAAAAGACAGTGGCGTATCATTATTTTTATCAAAAATATGGCAGGGCATGTTAACAGGGACGCAACTGATGAAAATTAAGAAATCCATCATCATGGAAAAAAAATATTTTTATGCGTACTTTGCATGTACCATAATTGAAAAAAAGCCACAGCGGTTTTAGAGATGTTGGGGAAGAACTGATTTTTTTGTTAAATTTCAACAACCTGTCTCAGAAATGAAGCGGTTGCGGAACTATGTTCATATGAAGAATTCTTCTTAAAAACATCCAAGGATTATCGCCCTTTAGGATCATCATTCAATTATGAAACACCATGTATTTTGACATTTTCATGATGCAGTCAAGTGTAGGCAGAAAAGTCGCTAATATTGATGACTGAAGTCGAGACAAGATGAGAAAAAACCGATGGCGCGGCCAGTCGGAAAAGTAGATTGAATCCCCCCTATACGCTTCCTATTATTTCTAAGTAATCCGACTCAAATCAAAAGAAGTATAACCATCACACAATGATATAGACAGTACGTGCTTGGGTTTTGATCCAAACGTCATCGCGTCGGGGACCTACTTTATCATTTTTAGTTGTATTCAGTTTCTATTTCATTTACTTATCGGTCCTCCGATGCGTCGACACTTATATCAAAATATTACTAGGTGAAGTCTGCCTGGAATGGGATACTTAAGAAATAATTCTGTATACAATCAGAAGTTCACGTTGCGTATATCTGAAATTTCGTTCTAAGGAAATAATGCATGTTACATATATTCTGCCATGAGTAAATATTTAAGATATGGAAACTTGAACCTTTTTTATCCAAAAACCAAAATGGCTGCAATTTTCCATTTTACCCATAAGTTATGGGTAAAATGGGACTGAAATATGGGGTAAAACGGGATTTTTAATTAACTTTCAAAATACTGAAAATAATCTTTATTTGGAAAATAACAAATTCCAAGTTGTTTATGGATCGCGACAAGTATCGCAAATGAAATCATCTTCATCTGCTTCGATAACCGTACAAGCATCATGTGCCCAATTTTCACAGGTGCGGCATCCAGCCTTCTCCATGACCATCTTGTGAGTACTTATTATGACAGTACAGACATTCAGCGTCATCTTCACTCTCTGAGTTACTACTACTTTTCTCTTTTCGTAACATTTTTATTTTCGCAGGTATTTTTTTCTCTTTCAGTGAGTTGATTTTAGTTCTGCAAGCTATCATCTTCTTAACATTCACTTTCTTCTTATTTTCGTTTATTTCATTCAAGGATTGTTCTAGTTCTTCCTTATATGGGGTACTGGTCAGTGTGTCAGATTTTCCCCTCTTCCGTTTGGTAGTTTTGTGTTTTTTTCCTTAGTTATTTTCGGATAAGGGGCAATTTGTTCAGGGGAAAAATAAGGTAAACCACTACTTGTGGATGGTAAATCAGTTAAATCACATGTTTCAGTAAATTGTGGAATAATTAGTTTTTCTGTTGTCGCTTCTTCCTGCATTTCATTTTCTTCGAGAACTTGTTCTTCTAAATTCAGAGAACCAGCATCTTCCTGTCGGTGTGGTTTATCAGTTGACACGGATGCCATGAACATATCTTCGGAGAATACAGTGCGATTTAACATTACAGACCAGTTTTTCAAATCCGTTGACAGCGTTTAAGGGTGTTGATGCTCGGAGATAGGCTTTTCCAAATGAAGATGGAACTTCATGCAGCGCAACACATCTTCCAGGATGATTCCTCAGCCATATCTCCAATTCTTGCGTATATAATGTGCTAAGAAGGGCCATAAAAGACCCATCAAGGGGTTGCATGCGGTAACTGCAGTGCGGTGGTAAGCATAAAATTGTAACACCATTTTTCCATGCGCTATCTATGATGGAAATATTTTGAGTGTGGGTCTTATGTTCATCGAGAATGAGTAGGGTGGGATTATTTTTAAACGGTTGTGTGTGAGCGAGAAAATGATCGTACTATTCGACAAATAGGTCAGTTTGCATCCAACCAGATTTATGGGTAAGTGTCAATGTTCCTGGTGGAGAACCTTCAAGAAACTGAGGTTCCATACGGACCCTAGGAATTACTAACATGGGAGGAACAAACACTCCACTGGCGCTCATGCAAATTACCGCTGTAGACAGTTCTAATTAAAATAGCACTGGCACATTATTGTACAAAACAACATTCACAATAGACAACAAACGTGAGACCCATCCCATCCCAATGTAAAACAAATAAGTACGAACACAGCAATAACACCTTGTTCGCAGTGACCACCACAACAACTGATCTTTTTTTTGTTGTTGATGCTCATCGAGATGTTTTTCAGTATATAAACAGGAAGGCCTACAACTAATTTATTTAATTTATTGTCTAATCTACAGAATTATAATCCCAATGATCGATTACAAACATATATACTTTCCTTATATCAATCAATCAAGCAATATATACTCTATTGTATTCATGAAGAAATCATGGTTACAAAGCAATACAATGTAAAGATAAAATTACAATAAAAAAAGGAAAAAATTAAAATATTTTAAACGAAAAAATTAATTACAAGAACATTTGAGTATAATATATCACTGAAATATTGCGTCAATAAATCCTGGTCACAAAGGATAAAGTTACAGTAAAATTAGTATAAACATCTAAGGTAAAAAAATCAAACGAGTAGAGACACTTGGTTACAAAAAGATTCAGGTATATATCACTAAATTATTGAGTCAATAAAAAACTCATCCAAACTATAATAGGTTTTTTCCATTAATTTATATTTTAGCTCTTTTCTGAATTTTATTGGTGGTTCAATTTTTTTTAAATAATTGGGAAGATGATTGTATAGTTTGCAACCATTGTAAATAAATGAGTCTTTAATGAGACTTGAGGTGGGTAGCAGAAGTTTTATATCTCTGTTTTGTCGAGTATTGTGTGTAGAGGAGTGAGAGCCAAACTCAGTTTTATGTTTTTTTATTATTGATGCTGTTTCCAAGATATACAGGGCAATTACTGTTAATATTTTATGGGATTTGAACATCTCTTTGCAAGAATCTCGAGGTTTAGCTTTGCACATGTATCTTAAGGCTCGTTTCTGTAGGATGAGTACACTGTTCAATAAGTAGTTGTTGCAACTTCCCCAAAATGCAATGCCGTAGCGGATATGTGATTCGACGAGGGAGTGATAAACCATCTTTGCAGCTGAGAAATTCAATTCTTGTGAAGTAAGCTTCACTGCATAACACCCAGAAGACAGTTTTTTTCTCAGTGCAATCACATGATCAACAAATTTTAATTTACTATCTATGTGAAGACCCAAATATTTTGTGTTGTTTCTTTTTTCAATGATTCCTGATTCTAGGTCTAAGTCATCAAGCTAACATTTAAACGTAAGCAGATTTGTTTTATTGATGTTGAATGATAGTTTATTGGAGTCACACCAGTTAGTTACCTTAATTAAATCTTCGTTAACAGCTTTGTTTAATTCGTCAGTCTTTTTGTTGTACCATGTAATAGCAGTGTCATCAGGAAATAATGTGAACCTACCTGATATATTGATGTTAGTTATATCATTAAGATATAGTAAAAATAGAACTGGTCCAAGGACTGAGCGCTGAGGAACCCCAAATTTTATCTGTCCCAATGAAGAATGAACATTAGTCTTGACAAATTGCTCTCTACCGTGTAAATATGATTCTATCCATTTGTGAGACAGACCCCTGAAACCATAGTACTGAATCTTTTGCAGCAATATTCCGTGGTCAACGCAGTCAAAGGCTTTCGACAGGTCACAGAACACTGTTGCCACAGCCTCACCATCGTTGATTACAGTATATATATTAAATAAGAGATCGAATATAGCATCATTTGAGTTTTTACTGGATTGAAATCCAAACTGGGTATCACTTAAAATTTTATGTTTAGAGAGAAAACTCAATATTCTCATTTTTACCAATTTTTCTATTAATTTCGCTAAAGTTGGTATTGGTGCTATCGGTCGATAATTAGAGGGATTATCAGTATCACCACCCTTGTGCAGTGGAATATATTATAGACATCGCCCTAATAATTCATAACTTATAACTATACTAACAAATAATAATTATAATAATTATAATAACGATCACAACAGTAATAATAGCAATGAATTGATGAATGAATTTCGTTACTTGGTTGGTTGGTTGGTTGGTTTAAGGCTGACGAGCCAGAGACAGGGCTGGCACTTAGCTTCCCTTGACACTGCGACCAGCTGGGGTCTATTGTATCACTCTGTCGTCAGTGGTTCCTCATTCAAACAGGTTTGTTCCCTTAGTTAGGTCTGGAAGCCCGCCGATAAGGCTCTTTGGATTCATGCCCGTTTCCGGGCCGATCCCTCCAAAGATCCTGCGTCGCCCACCACTCAGGGCGTCACAGTCGAAGATTGAAAGACAAGAATTAGACCCGAGGCCTCCTCTTGTCTCTTGATGACAAGCCATTCTTCAGTATCTATCCCCATGTCCTGGGTTTTGATGAGCTGAAGAATCTTTTTGGTTTCCATTTAACCAAATGGCTTTGGAATCCACTCTGTTTCCGGGAGTTTCTCAGTAGGTGTTCGACCATCTGCTGATCCCTCCTCGGTTGGGTTTACGGTTTCTGGTGCCGAGTGTGATTCAACTGGAATCTCCTCGACTTCCATACCCGCTATCGGTGTTGGGTCTTCTTCATCTGGAAGTTCCCCAGGGTTGTTTGTGTAGGGGAAAGGGTCGTCCACACCTGCGGTGCCCTTGCGCAGGTGTGAGGCAGATTACTCTGGGAGGTTGCCATGTATCCCAGAGGCTCCGTTTTTTATACCTGACTGGCTCGGTATCATCCATCCCTCGGCACGGGTCGCTTGACGCCTTGGATTAAGCCATGTTGTGGTGGCATTTGGTTTGAGATTGACTTAGAGATCCGCAGGTTTTGACCATTTCTGGTCATTCCCACTGGATTTTCCTTGTCAACCCCGTTATCCAGCGATACCACTTGGAGGTAGCCACCTAAGTTTCCGCAACCCATATTCATCTCTCGTAGGAGGTGAACATGTGTTGACGCAAACTACTCGCCAATTTCGTTACTTACTTTAGCATTATTTATACAACCTATGGTAGTGCGAAAATAGTAGTGTTTTGTACCTGCCGTGTGTATCCTTGAATATATCATATTCCAGTTTATTTATTATCTGGCATATTCATACCCAGATTGATCTTCGGTCTTGGTATCGTGAGGAGTGGAATATTTCTATTGTTATATTGTGGGGTTGGTTTATATATTTTATTCAATATTTAGGGACATATTACTGTTCCATGTATGAGTTTATGGATGAAAATTGCCGATGATATTTCTCTTCTCTCTTCCAACTATATGGATTGAAATTCGGTCAATAATTTTATGTAAGGAATGTTGAAAATGTATTCGCCGTGCTTTTTGTAATACAAATTTATTGCACCTTCTCGACCTCTTCCTCGTAACAGTTATAAAAAGGAGACCATATTATTGCGCAATATTCCAAGATGCTCCTTATGAATAAATTATAGATAATTTGCAATGTTTATGATTGTTGAATTTGCAGGAATTCCTAATAACAAATCCTAACATTTTATATGCTTTTGTCAACACGCTATTAATATGAATATCAAATTTGAACTCTACAAAAATTTTTCCTAAATCGTTCACATTTTCTTTAACAGGTAATGGAGTTCTGCCCAATTCATGGGTGTAATTTGTAAAAAAAAATCCTAGTGAATGTTACTGTAAAACATTTACCAGTATCAAAAGGGAGTTTATTTTCTTCTTACCAACGCCATATATTATCAAGATCTTTCTGCAAACTTTCACAATCAGAAACATTTTGAATTCTCTTCAATATTTTCAAATCATCAGCAAACAAATAGCACTCTGAGAACTGAATGGCATCTGGTAATGAATTTATTAAACATAGGAAAAGAAGTGGTCCCAAATTGGATCCTTGTGGTACTCCTGACCTTGTGTTAATATTTCCCGATGTGCATCTCCCAAATACAACGTACTGTTGTCTCCCCTTTAGATGTGACACAAATAGATTGATTAATTCTTTTGAAAACCCAAAGCTAAACATTTTTTTTATCAACACATCATGATCTACTATGTCAAAAGTTTTACGAAAATTGGTGAATACCACGTCAACTTGCCGTCGGCTGTCAACAATTTATCCCGCTGTTTGTGTAAAACTTATTAAATTTGTAACGGTATATTTTTTCGTCATGAAACCATGTTGTTCTGGCGATATTGAAGGACTAACGAAGTCATATATTTTTTTGTATAACGCGTATACTAATGTATATATTGACTTTCTATAATATTATATTATTGTAATATTTTTTTTCGAACCGTTCTAAAATATGTTTAAATTTTTGTTAGGTTCTGGGTATCCGTTTTAAGATCCACACAATCACTGTTTAAATTTATTTGTACCATTTCACTCAACAATCTTCTTGAGTGGTTTTTCTCTCTTTCGAAAATTTTAACACCATCAAAATTAAAATTGCAACCAGATACAAAATGGTGCAGGGCAAGTGCCGTTTTTTCTTTTTTCTTTTTATTCACTTCATAACAGTCGTATTTATGTTGATGAATTCTATCTTTTATATACTGCTTAGTCTGTACAATATAACATTTCCACAATTGCAAGGAACACTGTACACATTGTATGATTCTGGTTCACTTGGTATTTTATCTTTCAAGTGGGAGAATAGACTATTCGTTGTTCTCAAATTGTAAAAAGCAAATTTGTGATTCTCTGTCGACAAACTTCTCTAAAAATTTTTTTAAAGTCCATCTAAATAAGGAAATTTGAAGTAAAATGTCCTATCAGAACCATTTTTAACTCCTATGTTAGTTCTTTGTCTTTTATTCAAAATCCTGTTTATTAATATATTAGGATAATTATTCTTTAGTAATATATCACTTACCTTATTCAAATTTTCCGGGTGAAAACATACATCACTGAGAGTACCTACATTACTGAATATTATTCAAATTAGATATTGTATTCAATGAGGATCCACAAAAAAAATGAGTTGTGGTGGACACTGCGAACAAGGTGTTATTGCTGTGTTCGTACTTATTTGTTTTACATTGGGATGGCTAGTCTCACGTTTGTTGTCTATCGTGAATGTTGTTTTGCACATTAATTTGCCAGTGCTATTTCAATTTGTCGACTACAGCCTGTATCAATTCTCATTATTCAACATTTTTATGTATGGTGTATCCATCATAGGAAAAACTTGTGCTTCCAGGTTTGAAAAGTAAACAAAAATAGATTCCGAAACGTCAGCGCAAAAGAAATAGTTTAATTCCTTTGTCCCTATTCCCGTTAGTCCAGTTACATTGAGATTTGTGGGACGATGAATCAACCTATTGTTACTACTTATATTAAACCTAAAGGGCCAATACATACTTATTTTTTTCAAAATGAAATTTAAGTTTTATTTGTAAATAATGAGAAAATAGAATTATGTTAAAATCTAAATCACATTTAGCTTAGGAAAATTATTTTATCATTCTACTAATCTTCCCGTGAATGTAAATAAAACATTGTATAAGGAAATAAAACGTGGTTGACAATCTTCCGTATGCAACAAATTGTGGGATGATTTACACTGAGTTACACGTATAAGTCGTCACATTTCAACATGAATTCATTTGAATTTATTTAATTAACATACAATACCATCATGCAGACAACCCACTCAGAGAGAGAGAGAGAGTTTTACTGAAACTAAATCATTTTTGCAGAAATTACGAGAGCTAGATTGATCATGATCTTCATTTGTCGGAAGAAGTATGACGACAGTTGAATTTTCTATAATAACGGATGGAATTGAATAAATTTTAATTTCCAATGACACATATTCAATTTCCAATGCCACATTTAACAAACTGGGAAAATAAAAATTGCATTATTGATGGATAGGGAATCATAATTTTAACATTCAATGATTTTTTTATATAAAATCATCAATAATCGAATAGATTTTTTATCAGAGCGGGACACTGATAAAAAAAACTAGATTTTCATATTCCAAGAACTGTATCTCGAGTCAACAGCACATTTTATCTCCCAACAGCACTCACAAATATTCTTAAGTTTTCACTAGTACACAACATGCTATCGAACTACAACTCAAAATGCTCTCAGAAAGATATATTGAACTGTTCAGTAATTCTTATCAAATCCGAATTTTTCAAATAATTGAATATCTATAATATGCTGCATGTATGATTTCGCAGAATGATGTTATTGTTTTATATTATGATGTAAATCTATTCCTGCCTACATTCCTGTTCTGTAGATGGGATTTATCCTGTAGAACAGTGTATTTATAAATAAATAAATAAATATTGTTATGATATGAATGCATGAATGATAGTCAAATACAACTGAACAATAAAGTAAAAATAAGATATATGAATAAAGAATCGGAACAAGCAATATGGAGTATTTTTCAATGGTCTTTCAAAGAGTATCTTTCACAGTGCCTTCATTTCCTTCAAACCAATCAATAGTTTGAATACTTAAATTAAATACACAATATACCAAGGAAGCCCTATCGTGGACATTTCACTTTGTTAGTACATAATTATTGTTCCTTCTAGCATTCAATGGACTGGAATCCTTGATATGGAAAGCAATTTATTGTACTCATGAATGCCTTTAAATTTATTCAATCGGTGCTGAAAAGGTTATATGTAGTACGATGGAAACTACAATTTCTTTTTTTTAATCCCCAATGGACACATTGCGGTAGCAAGGTAGTGTGGGACTCACTGGTCTTCGTTCTACCAACTGTAGCGTTTGGATTTACCTAGACTAGGGTTAGCTCGTTTCTGCTATCTTCGCCAAGATGTCACAGTGGTTCCAAATCCCAAATGGCTGGCCAAATATAGAAGGTGAGACGGTGTGACCCCGGGTCTTGTTAGATAACATAAATTCCTAGATCTCGGTGGGTAGGGGGAGTGTTCTTTTCATAAACAAAAAAAAAAGAAACTAGCGTTATGAAGTCAACTATGGAAAACATCAGAGCATCGTCTGAGGATGGAATATCATTCAGGAGAAGGAGTACATCTCAAGCAGGTAGTTAGAATCATCATCTGTACTTCCAAGAAAAGGGTTTCCGATGACAAGAACCTAGTAGAAAGTAAGTAAAATTCCATCGATGATTTCTTTCCCTCTCCTGCAACTGAAGTTATGGAATTGAACGACAACTGATAACAAGTCTAAGACTGTATGAAGAGAAGAAGGTGAGTATGAATCACTTCATAGGTAGGAGGTCCATACACTTTTTATGTAACGTTGTATGTACTTTCTACGATGCAACTTCAGCACTACGCTACCATCTCCCAATCACATTTTT
>JAFIRS010007613.1:0-23429 GCA_018342105.1 Gonioctena quinquepunctata | reverse complement strand
TATCTAATGGCCCGTCCGTAAAAGTACATTTTAAAATTTTTTTTTAAGTTGCCATTTGGGCGAATAAAAAAAAAATTTTTTTCCTCTTAAAAGTAAAAAGATCAAAAAGTTCAACATGACTGGGGGAACCCCCATTTTTCCCCATTCGATTTTTTTTTGGAATTTTTGGGGAATCTAAATTGAAATCTATCGAAATAGCCCAGAAATGTGGTGGAATATGATGATGATGATGATATGTTCCATTGATCCAGAAGAAGATAATTCGGTTGATTTTCTAATCATATAAACAAATGAAAACCAACGATTCAATTACACTGAAATCAGAAGGGGAATAAAAAAAAAACATTTTAAGATGTCACAAAAAAAAAAATCAGATATGTCCACCCGTTCTTCGGAAAGAAAATATTAAAAGATATCTTAACACAACTCAAACCATAACGCAATGACAGAAGGGTACAGTTAAATCCCTCTTATTGGTGCTGAAAATGATTACAAATCAACAAAACATCTTAAAGGGGGAAATGGTTCATGAGATCCATAAAAGAACAATGCTATCCAGAAAAACGGGGAAAATTCCCATAAAATTTTTACAACAATAAAAAAACAACCGAGTAATGAATTAACAAACCAATAAACCCCAAAAAAAACTTTTAATTTTTATGCCCGGATTATCTGGATGGATTGAACGGATTGGCAAAAGAATGACTAGAACGATTTCCAGAAAAACCCAAAAACTTTAAAGATCGCCCTTTTAAGCAAACTGAAAACCAAAAAAGGACGGAAATGTGTATACAATATCCTTTTGTGGAATGTTATATTGGTGAGACATCAAGATTTGAAAGAAGATGAACATCGAGATTTATTTGGGTAAGATCACAGCTTCAAAAATCGAACATATTTTGAAATCGAATGTTTCCACATGATGAAATGGAATGAAACGACAAATATCAAGAGGAGAAAACTGAAAGAATCCACCTTCATTCTACTGCCTGGTGGAAACTGCGTACATATAAGCCAATTCTTCTGTTATGTCTCACACGTGGAAACCCTCAACGAAAGGAGATCAACTACAAAATTTCAAATAGCATGGGGCGTCATGTGGCACATCGTTGAAGAGATAATTCAACTCTCCTTCCAAACATCTGTTTTTTTTTTCATTTCGCTGATATGTAACTTTGCGTCTTTTTATGGGTCCCCCCCTCCCCCCAATATAACTTTCAAACCGTTCGATATAGAACGATAGAAAAAAGGTAATGTATGATATCACCGATACTATTTTTTGAAATAAAAGACATTGCGATTGCCCGATAGATTGCGCGGGGGACACATCAACTTCAAAATTGTAAATAGCATGGAGGGTCATGTGGCACATCGTTGAAAAAATAATTCAATTCTCTTTCAAAAAATCAACTTTTTTTTCCATTTCGTTGACTTTGGGGCTTTTTATGGTCCCCCTACCTCGTTACATTTGAATGGTTCGACGTAGAACAATGACGAAAGAAAAATGTATGATATCACCGATACTACTTTCAGAAATGTAAGACATTGTGATTTCACGATAGATGGCGCGGGGGGGCACATCAACTTCAAAATTTTAAATGACATGGTAGGTCATGTTGCACATTGTTGAAAAGATAATTCAATTCTCTTTCCAAACATCCATTTTTTTTTTCATTTCGTTGATTTGTGATTTTGCGGCTTTTTATGGTCCGCCCTTATAACTTCTGAATGGTTCGATGTAGAACAATGGAAAAAAGGTATTGTATGATATTACCGATATTACTTTTTGAAATCAAAGACGTTGTGATTGCCCGATAGATGGCGCGGGGGCACATCAACTTCAAAATTTTTAATAGCATGGGGGGTCATGTGGCACATCGTTGAGAATATAATTCAATTATCCTTTCAAACATCTACTTTTTTTCCATTTCGTTGACTTTGCGGCTTTTTATGGTCCCCCCCCCTCATAACATTTGAACGGTTCGACGTGGAATGATGACATCACCGATACTACTTTTAGAAATGCAAGACATTGTGATTCCACGATAGATGGCGCGGGGGCACATCAACTCCATTATTTTAAATGGAGTGGTAGGTCATGTGGTACATTGTTAGAAAGATCATTCAATACCCTTTCCAAACATCTGATTTTTTTTCCATTTCGTTGATTTGTGACTTTGCGGCTTTTTATGAAACCCCCCCTTATTATAACTTTTGAATGGTTCGATGTAGAACAATGGAAAAAAAGTTATTGTATGATATCACCGATATTACTTTTTGAAATTGAAGACGTTGTGATTGCCCGATAGATGGCGCGGGAGGCACATCAACCTCAAAATTTCAAATAGCATGGGAGATCATGTGGTACATCTTTGAAAAGATAGATCAATTCCTTTTTCAACCATCTAATTATTTTTATCATTCCGTCGATTTGTTTTTTCACAATGTGTATTTGAAATGTCAAGCATAAGTGCGGCTTTTTATAGCCCCCTCCCCCTGTTAACCTTTCGACGTAGAACACTGAGAAAAAAGGTATTCAAACATATCAACGATGCTACTTTTTGAAATGAAAGACATCGTGATTGCCCGATAGATGGCGCGGGGGGGCATCAACTTGAAAATTTCAAATAGCATGGGGGGTTATGTTGCTCCTTGTTGAAAAAACAATTCAATTTCTTTTCCAACCATCCTTTCCAACAATTTTTTTTTCAATACGTTTTTTCACAATATGCATTTGAAGTGCCAAGTATAACAAAAAACACACCTGTTATGAACTTTCCAAATCACCCACATCAACACAAAATGGCTGCTTTTAATTGCTTTATACACAGACTTATAAACATACCCCTCTCTACAGTTAATTATCTAGCAGAGATTAACACTTTGAAACAAATAGCTTTCAATAACAACAATAACCCTAACTTGAATAATTCTCTCATTCAGAAAATCAAAAACAAAAAAGAATTAAATTAAGCTTTCTCAAAAACTGAACCAACAGAATTCATTTTCCTCCCTTTCGTAAATGATCATATTTCAAATAAAATTGCAGGTTGCATAACCAAAAATTGTAAGGAAAATGTCAAAGTTGCCTTCAAAACAACGAACAACTTAAATAGACATCTTGTCACAAGTAAAGATAAAATTGATAAACTTCCTAAAAATGGTATTCACAAACTTAATTGCGAAGATTGTACAGCGACATACATCGGTAGGACTTGTGACCTTTGAAGTTCGAATAACCAAGGACTTGTAGACCTTTGGAAGTTCGAATAACCAAACACCTTCAACAAAGAATTGAAAACAATGACCTTAGTCTGAACTCACAAGTCAATTCAAATAGACCTTTATTCCACTTCACAGATCGTCTGCAATAAATAAATGAAATAATTTCAATTTCATTTATTCAAACTCTTCTTTCTCCATGATGATTCACTTCAGAAATACTTTAGCATTCTGTTCCTAGCCAAGTTCCCTCTGAGAAGACATTTTTCACTCTGGAGTCTCTTCTTCACTCTAAAATGGAATAGAACGCCATCTGCATTTACCACTTTCTGGCTTATATATTTCTGAGGTTCTAAGCCATGTTTCACTCTTGTCAATGTCAACTTCAACATATACTTCGATTCCGACTGAGTACGTGAACGAGGTTGGACGTGTGCGAGGTAGTGTAATCTAGTGACAAAAAGCGGAACCAGCTATTTGTTGAGGTATTTACTAACTCTCCTTTGTTATATCACCTTTTCCTTCCTTATTGTTTTTACTTTGGGAACTACAATAGTTTGATAGTAGGTGAATCACCAGAATAATGGAGGACAAGGGGTAAAGACCCCTGATAAATTCATAAGACAGGAAAATTTATATCAATATACAGATTCAGGACCATTTGAAATTTATATACAATGCAATAATAAAATATAGGAAATTATCATATATTAGGAATAGCTAAAACAGTATTAGATATGAAATTGACAGATGTAAAAAAAATAAACAAAAAAGGCAAAAACCGGATTAGTGTAGAATTCAAAACATTCCAAGCTGCAAATGAGCTAGCAAAAAACGAAGAGCTGAAAAAAAAGGGATACGATGTCTTTATACCTATCAACAAAGTTACTTGTAAAGGAATAGTTAAACCATTAGATAAAGAGTTTAGTGATGAAATTTTGAAGGAATACTCGGAAATTAAAACTCCGATCAATTGTAGGGTGCTCAATGTGAGAAGATTTACAGTAAGAAATAAAAAAACAGAAGAATCTGAACCAAAATATATACCATCTTACACAGCACTTTACACTTTTTCGGGCACAAGTTTACCTAAGGAAATATTTATATGCGGGTTGAGTTACAGGGTCATTCCATACATTAGTCCAGTAGTACAATGTTATAATTGCTTGTTATACGGCCACACAAAAAGTTGTGTAAACGTGGAACAGGCAGATGTACCATTTGTGGGGAAGTAAAAATGATGAGCACGGGGTAGATGGCAAATGCCAAAATAAATTATGCATGTACTGTGGAGATGACAGTCACTTCAGTACTAGTAAAACATGCCCAGAATACATAAGACAAAAAAAAATTAAAGAAGTTATGTCCTTAGACAATCTTACCTATTTCGAAGCAACTCTTACCTAAAACTAACAGAGGCCAAAATGAATTTGTAGCTAGGGGGGATGATTTCCCTGCACTCCCAACAGTTGATTTGGGATTTATCCCAGTTAACCAAAGGAGAGCTGAAATTATCAACCAAAATCGTAGACCTTTTAATAGCATTCTTAAAAATAATGACAAAAAACGAAAACTTCCCCATCAACAAAATAACTTGATGAAAGAACATAAAAAACTACTGATATCACCTAATGGACAATTTTCTAGAAGTATATCACCAGATAGTATATATACAATAAATGGAACCCCTAGGAGTTCTAGAGATGAGATGTTTACTCAAATTGGGGTAGACTTAAATGAAGTTTGTGCCAAGCTAAATGCTACGCACAAGGAACAAGTATTAAACTTTATAACTCAATTGATAACGGGTGATATTAACAATCAAAATGACACACGGGCTGAAAATTCTACAATGGAATCTGAAGAGCGGTAATAGTAACTGGGATAATCTTAAAATTATAGTAGGAGAACAAAAACCAGATATAATCTTATTAAATGAAACATGGTTTAAATCCAAACAAATATTCAATTTGAAAAATTATGTATGTTATAGAAAGGATAGAGAAGATGGATATGGAGGTATTGCTACCTACATAAAATCAAACCTACCACATAAACCAACCAATATCCAAACTGATTTTATGCCACAACACTTCCAAATTCACATTCTAGAACGTTTAGATGAAAAAATCAATATAGTTAATATATATAATCCACCCAGATCGTCTTTGACAAGCAATATATGGGAAAAATTAATAAAAAAAATAAAAACACCTTTTATTTTAATGGGAGATTTGAATAGCCATCACACACTATGGGGTTGTGGGATAAACAGCTCTAATGGGAAAAATATAGTAAACTCGTTAGGTGAACTACAACTGACTGTAATAAATGATGGAACGCCAACCAGGCTAACACGACCAAACGAAAATAAATCTGCCATTGATCTCACATTAGTATCCAACAAACTTAGTACTAAATGCAATTGGGAGGTACTGCCAGATTGCGGCTCCAGTGATCACTTCCCTACATTATGCCATTACTTAACACAACCCTATAATAGTTCATATAAATCAGATAACAGGAGAAAAAGAAACTATAATAAAGCTAACTGGAATTCCTACAGCACATACTTGAATGAAATATTTACAACTAATGAAATAATAAACTATGATGAATTTGAAATGAATCTTAATAACATTGCAGAAAAAACAATTCCATATTATCAAAACAATAATAATACAGGAAAATATAAATGTTGTCCTTGGTGGGATCCACAATGTACTGAAATAATTAATGAACGAAAACAGGCTTTGGCAGACTTCAAAGAAACACCCAGTTTGGAAAACTATATAAAAATCAAAAAAATCGTAGCTCATTCAAAAAAAACCTTTAAATCGTAGAAAAAAAATAATTTTAGAAATTTTTGTTCTACTCTTGACAGAAATACCCCAACGAAAAAAGTTTGGGGGGTGATAAAAAAATTCAGTAATTACCAGCAACCCAGACAAAATTTACAATTTCCACAGGAAGAAATTGCAAATAAAATATTGGATGAGCTCAGTGTCTGCAATATTGATCCGGAATTTGACCTGAAGAGTAATGACCAAATGATTAACATAGAAGTATCAGAAATACTCTCAGTTCTGAATAATAAAAAAAACAAAGCTGAAGGCTTAGATAAAATTTCTTATTCTATGATATCTAACCTGCCCATATCAGGATTAAAATTTCTCCAATCAATATTCAACAATTACCTCCAACAAGGACGAATTCCGGATCAGTGGAAACAGGCTCTGATATTACCTTTTTTGAAACCAGGGAAAAATCCAGTAGATGCAGAAAGCTTCAGATGCATAGCTCTAACCTCCTGTGTGGGTAAAGTACTAGAAAATATTATTAAAATAAGATTGGAATGGCAACTAGAAAACAAAAAAAAAATACCAGATTATCAGATAGGATTCAGGAGAAACAAAAGTTGCCTAGATGCACTTACTCTAGTAACTTACAATATTTTGAACAATATTAGTAACCAATTCACCTTAGCTGTTTTTTTGGATATAAAAGCTGCCTATGACAATGTAAACATTTTCAAACTTTATAAGTATTTAATTGAACTGAAAATCTCAACACCTATTGCAAATATAATCATGGCATTCCTCAATAATAGGAAGATATATATAAAAAATAATAAGGGAGATATATCTAATCCACAAATTACCAGCCTGGGATTAGCACAAGGATCACCACTTAGTCCCTTACTCTTCAACCTGTACACTTTGTCACTACATAAAATAATACCAGGAGATATAAAACTAATTCAATATGCTGATGACATGGTACTGTTATTAACAGGGGAAAACATTAGGAATATGATCATAAGAATGAATAGTGTGTTAGAGCATATATATCCATGGTTCAATGAACACAACTTCCAAATCTCGATAAATAAATCAGCAGCTGTTATGTTCAGAAAACACAGAGATTATGCAACATACCCTAACATTTACATAAACTCATCTATCATAGAATGGAAAGAAAGTATCACCTACTTAGGGCTGATACTTAACAAAACCTTGAATTGGTCACGCATATTGAATTGGTTCAAAAAAACACAAAAAGGGATGAATATTATGAGATCACTTTGTGGTACATGGTGGGGGGCGGACCCAACCACACTCCTGAATATTTATAGAGGCATGATAAGACCTCATCTAGACTATGGATGCCAACTTTTTTCACCAACAAACAAAGTAAATTATGGAAAATTAGATAAGATACAATTCCAAGCACTAAGAATAATTACGGGCTGCATGAAATCAACCCCAACCCCAGTACTACTCGCTGAATGTGGGGAAGTGTCACTGGAATACCGGAGAAAATGGCTGTCAACTAAATTTGTAATGAAAATAATTCCTGACAAAAATAATCCGATAAATATAATAATAAATAAAAAAATAATTGAAAATGACAAAGTAAAAGCAAATAGAGAGTGTATAACAGGTAATCAGGACTTCTTAAATATAATTAAAAGCAAATACCCCAATCATACTTTCATATATACTGATGGATCATTGGACACATCAAGTCACAGTGCTAGGTTTGGTGTCACTTGCCCAGAAGAATACATACAATTTGCTAGTAGACTACATAATTACACACAAATATGTACATCTGAAATTGTAGCTATACACAAAGCGATAACATTATGTCTGGAGAAAAATATTTCAAATGTGGTGGTGTGTTCAGATTCAAAAAGTGCTATACAAAAATTATCCTCTAATAAACTATTTGACTCAAACCACATAGTGGGGTTAACAAAACAGATGATCTTGGAAGCTGAAGATAATGATTTCAATATTATCTTGGCCTGGATTCCAGGGCATAAGGGAATTACAGGAAATGAAACTGCGGATACCCTAGCTAATATAGGCAGAAATTTAAAAATACCTTATAAAATGCAATTAAACAAAGATGACATATTACCAGTAATTAAAAAACAAATTTTCAACAAATTTACACAAGAATGGAAAGTAGATATTACAAATAGAAAAACGTTTTATGGAAAAATCCAAGATAACTATCCCAAGACACCATGGTTTGCAAAATTCTGATACATAGATCGTAGACACATAACAACAATTATTAGAATACGCACAGGACATAATTCGTCACCCTTCCACTTATGTCGAATAGGTGTGAGGGATGACCCATTATGTACCTGTGGTGAACTGGGCAGTGTGAAACATATACTATTTGAATGTCCACTAAACTTCAACCCGCATATAGATGTGTATAACGAACTGGTAGGAAGTAGTCATAATGTAGGACCGTATAATTTCTCTCTCTTAAAACTTGAATGAAAAATCAATAATCATAATAAACAAATTTCTATCTCTTAATAAGATTCAACTGTGAATATCTCGACTAAAGTTGAATGAGAGACATGTATTGCTTGGAAGAAACACAAAACTAATCCTTTCTTTCAAATACCCTTGAATGAAAAATCAATTATCCGAGGCATCATTTCGGGTGTGTAATGCTCCTCCGATGCCCGGGAGCGAGAAAAGTCTCATATCCTTTGTTGTGTTTGTCTTATATTAACTTAACCTCAACATGTAATCGATTTAATGAAGAAGAAAAATGGGACAAGTGACAGTCAAAGACAATTTATGTATTGGACCAAAGTTGTGGAATAAGAAGGACCGAGAGTCCGACTACCTTGTTCCACGGAAGAAGGATTCCGATTAGTAAAATAGTCGGGTCGAATCTGAGTGGATGGTTATAAAACCGAGCTCAAAAAAATAACTAGAAGAAGAAGAACATATACTTCCTCTTCACTTCAACACTGACTTCCATGATACCATGATATAATTTAAAATAATGGATTACACCAACGTATAACACAATAGTATTTTTTGAGAAATGTTTAAACATGTTATATGTACTTAAGGTTCTCACCTATTTTATACAAACTAGAAACAGTTATGATTGACTTCTTGTGAACCTGACGAGTAAATAACCTGAAAATCTTTATCATTCAAAATGTCAAAATATTTTTTATAAAATTTCATCTAGGTATCACTTACTTGCAGGTAAGCACTGAAGATGACTATTATATAGTCGAAAGCGCTCTGCTACGATTTAAAAAAAAATAACATTTTGCACGAAATAGAAAAGTATTTCACTCCTACTATGTCGTTACGTGCACACAGCTTCAAATACTCCAATTAGAAAGTAGGCTATAAGATGTCTAAAAATCATGGTGCATTCACTTATACCTGTAAAATATTGGGACAAACTGGGGGACACCAGCCCACTTGATGAAGGGAGTTATCTAGAGTTTCAGATGGCGCCGACGTCGCTCCTTGTCATAATTCAGTAAACTCCAATTACAGACCACACAGGGTGTTTTTGTGATTTGTGTCTCTGATCCGTTCTGTGGTTGTGCTTTTGTCGCCTTTAAGGTTATGTCAATTCGTTGTGAAATATTTTGAGGTTGATCGATCGTTGTAACATATTTTAGCACAAACTATTTCATGTACTTATGTCAGTGTTATATAGAATTTTTGAGAGGTGTTCCGTGATAATTCCAATTATGAACCGTACCAATTTATTTTGTATGGTTGATTTTCTATTGATATGTCTCCACCAAGTTGATACTTATGTATTTCTGTCCCTGTTTGCTCATGATAAAAATCTTATGATGGAGCGGATAATGATTTCATGAAGTGCTGTAAATTTACATACAATTACTTTATTTAGCTTCCAAACCACTAAAAGTACGGGAGATGCAATCTCTTTCGCTTTCTGAAAAAGATATATTCCAGTCTGAAGAAAGTGTTTTGCGACATATATAAAGCTTTTGACTGTTACGTAAGCTCATCTCTACAGCTTCAGAGAACGAAGCTTCAATTAGTTCGAATCCTACCTGAGTGAAAGAACCTCTCAGCTTTTGGACAAATTAAGAGGTGTTCACTATTTTGGCAGACAACACGACTATCTTATAGCGGAGTGAAAATAACTTAAAATCATGCATTATTTTGGAATCCTGGAGGAATCCATGGATTTTCCTAAAACCTTCTGATATTATTCAGAAATTGCTTGCAGAAAAAAGTTATAAACTTATATTCGTGCGCTGCTTGTTTATTAATTGTTTAAACAATGAAAAACAAACTTTTTATATGTTGTTCCTAACAGCATCACTAATTTACAGTACAAATTTACCATCATCCCCCAACTTCTAAAAGCCTTAATCTTATATCACTCCACTAGTATACGTAGAGCGTCAGGTGAGCACTGAACTTACCGATCAAGTGTTCTCTGATGTTCAATCTCTCTCTACATTCAAATATGATATTTTCGATCCAACATAGCAAAATCAAAAGATAAACTTATATTTCTATTCTAAACAAAAATTTTAAGCAGGAACTCATTTATAAAAATGAACAACTCGCCAATTTACTAAAAAACGTAATATTTCCGTATTCGATACAATTTACACTTATATCAGAACATTAAAAAAATATTTTACACTGCGTATACCTTCGTCGTAATATAAATATATGTTGGTTAGGTAAACTTATTTTTTTTCTATATAAACGTTATTAAATTTTATTTAACAAAGATTTTCAGGGATTTTGGAGCAATATATGTTTATTTTTGTATTAAATCAATTTTTTTAATAAAACCAATCAAACCTTCTTGAAATGCAGATTACAAGCTTCAGAAAGTACCATTGAAAAATCTTGATATCACATTTTGAACTAGAGTTTTTGGTTTTCAAAGCATGTCCTAAAAATTCATTCATTCATTTTTTGAAATTATTCAATATTTTGACGACTGTATTTCTTGAAATAAAATTTTATGATTCCATTCCATTCATTTTCCATTCCACACCTTCTCAAGTGTAATTTTGGGACTAACCTGTACACATTTCAGATGTTTATCTTGAAAATTTAAAGACTGGCAGATCTTTCATTGATTTTATAGAAAATTCTACTTTGACGTAACTTCATATATGTACTATTCCTATTCCTTTTTTTAACATTTTAAAACAAGACATCTCATAAGCTACTTTTTCTTCCTTCCATTTTGATTTTTGCTAGCTTAATTTTATCAATTAGATCAAAAGTTTCAACAAATTAAGTGAAGCGCGCTCGTGGATACGTGCTCCTCAAGAGATGCACTTCAGTGTACGTTAGAAAAAAAAATCTGCAGCTTACAGTTTTCATTTAAAAAAAATATTTATATACCTCTTTATATAAAATCTTCCATTCTTCCAAATGGCTGTATCAGTTTTCTAAAAAATTTATATATTTTTTAAGATATTCAATAAACAAAGTAATTTTGCAACTTATTTGTTAGATAATAAATTAAGCACACACTTAACGGTTACTTACTTTTTATATGATGTTCCTCACATCATCACTAATGTACAGTAAAAAGTTCCCACAGTCCCCTAACTTTCTGAAGCTAAATCTAATATTACTCCACTACTAGTAAAATGACTCGTATATGTATAAATTAATTTGAATCTTCTCTGAACTACCTTTGCCCATTGTAATAACTTTTTTTCAACTTGTGATAATTATGTATCTAGTAACTAGCAAGTCAAATAATTTCATTATTACTATCATATTTGTTTTTTATGTTATATATATTTTGTATAAACCTTTTCCCAAGAGATGACAATCTTCTGACTAAAAGTATTGGAAAATTCTAAATATAGTGAATATTCTCTTCCAAAGAGCCATGGGACCCTCTGTGACGGTTCGGAATTCACTAGCCAAAATTAAGATTTCTTCATAGAATGAAGAGTCCATGCTTACTTGTGAAATTCATGTGTTTATTACAAAGTGATAATTATCCTAATCATACTCGTTAGCCTTATCGATCGATCGATCTTAGGAGTGTGCCTTGTTCTTCCGAACAACTGCTTGGTTTATCTCAAGTGGGGTGTTACTAAAAAATAAAAGATAAGCATTTAGATAATTGTTTTCTCCCCTCACCTTTGTTAGTAGGGCTCACCTCTTCCAGAGAAGTCATTCTAAGATAGCTGGAAGCAGCCTAGACTGTCGCACACCAGGATTAATCGATTTCTCAACTTATCAACAGATTTTATGATATCTACAATGAACTCTCTGATTTTGGTCATATCAGAAGGTTGTTAGAGAGCTAATAGTCTGGCAGAGATGGGCAGTGAATGGCTGGGTAATAGTTTGTATCGGAAAGTTTAATGGAACAATGTCATCGGAGACATTTTCCAATCCCCTCAATTTTCAAGTTAATTCATCATCTAGAGACATCAGTCCACTCTCCTACCTTTTCTCATTACTTCGTGGAAGTTTCCATGATCCCAAAAAGGCCATTTGAGAAGAAATCTCTTTAAAAACATCGCTAGGTAGACTTCAAGAAAAATCTTATTTTTGACAGACAGATATGAACATTGTAGTGAGTTTCGATGATTTCATCTCATTGTCGCGCCAACTATTCTGAGCGGGATCTTGTTCGTAGAACTATAATCTCTGTAAACGATCCATTCACAATTTTTTGCTTGGAGTAATGTTGACAGAAAACAAAATTTCATAGGTTTGAAGTTTGACATTTTGCGGGACACAAACAACAAACATTCCTCAACCGCGCCATCTACTAATGAAGTTCTAAGCAGAATTCAACGTTTTTCATTTGTTGTCCCCCAAAAATTATAAACAAAATCGAATCAGTGAATACACCAGGGTTTTTAGGAATCTGAGCAGGCTACCACCTTCATTCTGACAGTGAACTGATATATTATTCCTTCATTGTAATCCTGAATTCAAGTTCTGTAGGTGTGAAAGTACTATGGCAGAAAATAATTACTCAAATGTGGTTTTGATGGATTCATGGTCAATGTAACAAAAATATCAGTAGAACATGCAGAGAGTTCAATGGAAAGTATACCTATCCACCTCGAATGAATATGAGAAAATTCATTAGATTGAGTAGACATTTTTAAATATTTGGATCATCTCTGAAAGCAACAAGTAACTTGCCTAGACTTGTGACAGGTAATGAGGACAACGCAATAAATGTTTTGGCATACTTCTACGGAAATTCTCAAGCTTTCATTCGTAATGCAAGCTTCCATTTGTAGTGCAGTTGATGATTCAGATGTGAAACTTTCATCAATTCATAGAAATCTGAAGGAATGCATGACTACAAAGGACCTCGCACCACATCAATGGGTGAATTTGCTCGAATTTTTCATATTTTGCAGAACTCGTGATGCTGATCAAATGTCTCCATTGCACAACTGCTCCAAATCCAACAGTTCAGATTATATAGGGTGCTAAAGATAGCTCTTCCAAAATTTCAAATGGCCATTGTGAAGAGACTTTTTCAAATATATGAACCATCGAATATGCATCGATTGTTCATACGGCTGATTTGAATACTTCATAGAGAACAATGATTCCTGCACGTACAGACGATATACAGGGTGAGTCCAAAGATCAGCATCTCCTGAATTAAACTGACGTATCGATTATGTATCTCTCATGAAGCTGCACCAGTCCTGCTGATTGATCTCAGAAAATATCAGAAAATAAAACAAAATCATTGAATAACAATATTGTAGGTAACTAAATATGCTCATATTTCATTACAAAAAATGTTTCGTACCTAGACAGAGTTTATCACATGCGCGTAACAATAATCAATTCCAATATTGCTTGGAGAATTTCTAGATATATGTTGCATATGGAATTACAATTTGCATGAATTTTTCTCACATCAATTCTGAAATTATTGGTCTGGCTTTCACTGGCCGTTGCTAATATCTTATTCCTAATAGTGGAGTTTCTCATAAAATATATATTCATACATACTCATATTCTGAACATTACTATCGTATATTCACTTTTGATTTAGGGCTTGTATATTTTTCTTTTTTTTTGTATTGTTTTGTATTTTATTTCGTACTTTATTCTGTATTTTGTTCTATATTTCGAATTTGTTATACATTTTCAATTTTTTTATCACAAATTAATGCTGCTACGTTGGCTCACGCCTTTGAGGAGGTTCTACATGTGGATAAAAATTGATTTTATTTTGTTTTCATTCATGTATTTTTTTTATTAGAACATATAATTCTCATGTAACTGAAAATAAATGCGAATCTATCTATCTATAGTTATCCCCAAAAACCATAATGAAAATTGGCTTGATGAGCATAATGGGCCTATGTATTCCACTCTGTTTTCTTTGATCCCTATAGAACCATCAAGATCCCATTAGCGACTTGCAGAACAATCAGTATAAAATAATGCAATTAAGAACACTAGGTATACATTTTACGAAAATGTTACAATGTATTTAGTGTAGTTAACATACTGATGATGATAATCTAGTTATCGAAATGCGCATATAGGTGTGAACAGTAAATGAACATACTTCCAATGTTTAATCCCCCATAAAACACGCTGTATAATATTTAATAATTCAATAAAATAGAAACTATATTCAGATGTTTTCTTCTGCAGCATAATTTTATTATAATGTGCACTATCTATTTGAATTCTAGAGGATAATTGTGGATTTTATAGTCCAGTGCAACAGAATTGCTTCATTGAGTTTTCCACCTTAACTCTGCACCTTGATGTAATTCCTTGATTCATATATTGAGCAAGCTTCTGGTTATTCGAAAACTTCACTCCAGGTCTTTCAACAGCTTCTTGCTGGTTAATTTGTCGATCGTTCCAAAAAGGTAAACAATTCACATAAACAGTTTTGGTACTGGTATTCAATTCATTCAGTAGTTTCGACACTTTTTCTCTTGTAAAATCTGGTGCAATGACTACTACCCATTTTTCAATCTGTTCATACTGAGTTAGAATGGCGATATTGAGGAACATATTTGGCCAAAAAGAAGTCCCAACCTGGATGATATATTCCTGTTCTATTTGCTGAGATATCACCGCGTTATAAAAGGATGAAATATTAGTGTTTTTGTTTTTTTGCAGAAGATCCACTGATTTTTTTATGCCATGCATCTGGCTTCACTCTGGCATCAAGAAGAACCATTACCATTTTTTTGGTTTGGCAATTATTGACATATCAAATATTCATTATCCTAGGATTTATGGACATCTATTCCACCGAAGACAGAGATATGATGTATAAACGAATACCATTTCTATGTCTAACACAAATAGTAAATATGAAACCATCCACCTATGAAATATACAAAACATTTTAATTTCAATACTCATATTATTTTTTTCACAAAATAATCAAGGTATTGAAAAATACTGAAGTATTTGCAAAATCATCTGAAATATTCAAGTTTTGCAAAATATTCCAGTCGAACAATATCAACACTGACCTTAAAAATGATCGATTTTTCACATGTTCTATCTGTTTCTTTCACTGTTCATTCCGTAGTGGCAATTCCTGTACTTGCTGGACATAGCAGCATGCCCATTATTCCAAGAGTTGCCAAATTTAATCAAATCGATCGCTTTCGATTGGAGATTGGCCGGAGAGAAGACGTACCAAGAACTCTTATCACAAAGAAGGCAGGTCAAGATTATGTGCCTCGCAATAATGAGCATCACCACGTTATCTTCGGTACTCCTTTCTCCTTTTGTAGGAGACGAGGCGGATTGGCAAGTTATTTGGTTAATTGGAAAGAAATATATCAATAAAGGAGAACCATTTTTCTTCATTTGTTATACGTCTTCGCTGTGCTCAACTGGCTTACTCATTTCTTCAGTTGTCTGCATCAGCTTACATCCTATTATCCATACAGACTTCCAATACCAACTGTTGAATTCTTCCATATGCAAGCTCCACACTACATCGATATATCATATGAATGATGTTAGATATCAGGAAAAGGTATCCTTCCACTTGGAATGTTGCATCAGATTACACGTTGGGATTAAGCGGTAAGTTAATAAGGCCCGATTTCACCACAAGACAGATAAACGGCGTTTCACTTAACTCCTTTCTCACTTAACTCAGATTTTAATCTTGATAAACATCGATCCAGTTCCACCGACACAAACAGACGAAAGCTAATCCGAGTTTATTGAAACTTAGTTTAAGGACAGTCAAAAGCTGGAAACATAGTTAAATATGTACGTTTCTGTCATTTTTGCATAGATTTCGTTGTTTTGTAGAGGAGCCAAAGCCAAGTGACAATATAACCTGGTGTTCAAAGTTCAGTTTTTGAAGAAACTTGATAGAAGTGACAATATCTTCTACAATGAATTTCAAGTTGGAATGTGAAAATATAGTTCATCAAATGAATTCCTTCTTTGGACTTCATTCGGCACCCAGCTTATTGAATACATTGGTACAACATATTTCCTTTACCAGAGTGAAAATGTCTGGAACAAACTCTACCATATTTCGTTAACTTATCAGACCAGTCTTTTCGTTTGATGGCATGTATCTAGGCTGCTTGCCTTCTCTGGGAGATTATTCCTCACAACAGCAGATGGAATTCTTATAACAGGGTCAAAAATACAAACATGTACAATTTACCTGAAAAATCGTATTCGGTTGTCTTTTGATGCATTTTTATTGCATTTCACAACAGAACAATATGAAGGCATGATCATCTACGAATTAAACAATAACACATGTAATCCAACTGCTGAATTCATTTTGAAATAAGTAAAAATGTTCAATTCTCCAACATAAACAAATCGGAAAAGTAAGGTTGTTTCACCTCCAATGTCAACCATCTGTCAAATGTGCACGAAACCAATAAACTAAACGTCGTTTAACTTCGTAACTGGCCAAATTCAGCCCGTTTAAGTGGAAACGCCGTTTAGAACTGAACGCGGTTTATAGTTCCTGGTGAAATCCAATATGACGTGTAGAAAGCTAAATCTAAGTTTAATTTGAACAAAACTCGTTTAAAGAGGTTGGTGAAATCGGGCCTAAATACTCAAAGTATTATAATAATAAAAATAAATGGCCACTTGACCCGAAACTTCTTTGATTTATATGTATATATATATATATATATATATATATATATATATATATATATATATATATATATATATATGTATATATATATATGTATATATATATATATATATATATATATATGTGTATATATATATATGTATATAAGTATGAATATTTATTGACTGTGAAATATCAAGGGAAATGAATTTTATTTGGGAAGCAGTCAGGTATGTTCGATTCAATGAATGTTCTTCGTTTTTTCTGTCAAGCTTTCGATAATGTTCATTATCTTTATCAAGACTTCTCTACAATGTGAGTGATTAATAACAGAATAATATTATTAACAACTATACTTACTAACATAAAAATATTAAAAATTAGTCGTAAAGATTTTATTTATACTTATATTTTTCACAAACAAAATGAACTGAATTCAAATAATAATCTTCTTTAATATTTTTTTTTCCATCTGTATATATATTTTGACAATTTGTAAAAAGTCAATTGAACCTGTCTAAAAATTCTTCCTTCATGAAAGAAACTTCAAATGTCATTCTTTACGACTAATTTTTAATATTTTCATGTTAGTAAGTATAGTTGTTAATAATATTATTCTGTTATTAATTGACAATTTGTAAAAAGTCAATTGAACCTGTCTAAAAATTCTTCCTTCATGAAAGAAATCACTCATATTGTAGAAGTCTTGATAAAGATAATAAACATTATCGAAGCTTGACTGAAAACGAAGAACATTCATTGAATCAACATACCTATCTCCCAAATTCATTCCTATATATATATATATATATATATATATATAAACAGGGTGTTATGTAATAATTGTCCGATATATTACAGGACGATTCCTCAGTTATTTATAAGGTGGAAAGCTCATATAAGCATGGGTCCACAAAGCCTTCATTTTTTATATACAGGTTGTTAAAAATTTATTTTTATTTTGGTTTCTCGTAAATAATTTTCAAAATAATGTCGGTATTTGGAAAAAAATTGGTTTTTGGAGATTTTTCATTATGAGAAATTCAAATTTGATCTTAGTTTGGCCCTTAATTGTAGGAAGCACCGCCTACAGGTCTTTGTCTCTTTTGGGGAGTCACAACTTTGTCGTGCATGTATCTATCACATTTTCGAGAAGAAAAATCGATTCTCCTATCGTTTTTACGTGAAAAAGTTGTGCTTTTCGAAAGTAGCGACAAGCAGCCGTTTTCGAAATATTTTGATTTAAATTAATGATGCATGTGTTTGTCAAAAAGTGAAACCCCCTGTATATTTGATTTTAATAAGAGTACAAAGTAAAAAATATTGCGAATGCAACCCTAACAGAATGGTTGCTAAATAAATAAGATTGCAAAAATAAGAAATAAAAAAATTTGTGTTGCTATGCGCACAGCATATGATCAATAATAGACCCTATAAGATATGATTAGGTACCTATGTATGTTCTGGAGATATATGAAACATGAAAGCTTGTATGGATTGATAGAGTGTTTGTATTATCTGTTGAGGGGATTTCTACAACTTGGAGATCTAGTTATTATCTCTCCCCAAAACTATTATGCTTCATGGGAATTCAAGTAATATTATGTGAAATTCTGGTTTGAGGGAGTTCATGCTGACAATTTAAAATATGTGTTTGAAGTTTTCATCGAATTTTTTAACACTAAATTTTTTAAGCACTGATGGAATTGAGTTTTGAAGGTGATATACTTGGTGGCTGAAGGAGTGTCTGAATATTTCTGCTGCAAAATAAGGAACACTCCGTAAACCCCTATTTCTTATATTTAGGTTGTGTATATCAGTGCGATAAGTTATTCTACGATGCAGATATGGAGGTTTTTCATTCACAATACACATAGATTAGCAAGGTGCAGTTTTCTCCTGTTCTCCATATTCAGCCCAGTTCATTCGAGTTTATTCAAAATTCTTTGTCGCCTCCGTATTTCAAAAATCAGGCGTAGGCATGAATTATGAACCTTTTGAATTTTGTTTTTGTATTGTATAATTGAGTTAGGCCCATACAGAGCATCCGCATAATTGAATAGGGAAAAAACTGATGTTTCACAAAGTACCTTTCTTATATTGGTAGGAAATAGATCAACTTGATGTTAGCGTCAGCACGCTGATGCAACGTCATTACATGCTTCTCAAATCTCAAGTCAGAGTCCACCACTACACCCAGGTTTCATTCACTAACGCTATTTTCTCATTATTTATATTAATATTAATATCAACAGGTAAGCTTTGTCTATGATATTTACCTCCAAACAGAATAACTTTAGAATTTGTTGAATTTATGAGGATGCAGTGATCAGTGGCATAATTGATAAATGTTTTTGAGTCCTCGTTTACAACTGCACAAATTCCTGAGGCTTAGAACTATAGTATAGCTGAGTGTCATCAGCGTAGAGATGCGCATTACAGCTTTGGATTTTGACAAGAATATGAGAAGAGTATATGGAGAACAGTAATGGCCCAAGTATGGACCCTTGTGGGATCTCAGCGACATATAATCTGAGCAGACACCATTCATACAAACCTGCAGTTGTCGATTCTCCAGATATTTTCGATCAAGATACAAGCGTTATTGGAAAACTCTATATATTTCAGCATACCAACCAGTAAACCATAGCTTATAGTGTCGAAAGCTCGACTGAAATCTGAAAGTACCAACATAGTAATCTGACCTTTATCTGTAGTTTTCCTAATGTCATCAGTAATATGAGGTAAGGCAGTGGTGCAGCTGTAGAATTTGCGAAAACATGATTGAATTGTAAGAGTTGAGAGTGGATGCACACGTAATCCTCAATTTGGAATTGTAGAGGTCTTTCAAACATTTTTGACAGTACCGGCAAAATACGTATTTCACCTAGGTCTTCGAATTTAGTGGGAGCTTTTTTTGGTAAGACTATTACAATTGCTTTTTTGCAAACATTTCGAATAACATTTTCGGTTATGCAAAAATTTATTATATAGGGTTTTATAGGAATTATTATTCAAAATGATTCAATATAATTTCTAATGAAACTGTCAATACAGATACTAATGTCCAAATTCAGTAAATATAATCACTTTCGGATCAATACCATACATAAAAATTTGTCTCCCTAAAATTATTAATGTATTCAAAAGTGAATTCTATATTAAAATATCACAAAAAATATCCTTCCAATAAATAAAATATATAAGGACGGAGAATGTGCACTGATGAAAAACAATTCAGTTTATAGTATACCTGTGGTACTTGTATGAAAATTACATTGGACAAACAGGTCAAACATTGAAATACGAATCAATGGTCATAAAGTGACAGTAGACTCAAAACTTTTCTTATGCATTCTCTGATCATGTAGTGAACCAGGATCACATAATGAATCATCATGACACAAAAATATATATCAAGAACAAAATTTGACAAAATAACTTTTTTAGAAATGGTGGCAATCAATAGTGACGTAAATATCATGAATAAAGAGATCTGACATCGACCAACTAACAAAATATCTCGTATCTACTTTCAAAATGAACTTTTATTTTGATAAATATTCATACAGAATCCCCTTACAACATAACAAGGAACATCAACTACTTACAAATGTCTATCAGTGTGACAATTTTTTGAAGTCATATTGTCGATATATTTTATACACTTATATTCGTTAATATAACTCATTTTACATGTAAGTTCTAGCAATTTTATATTCGATATTTTCTATCCATTCTTGTTTTAGCCGTAAAGACAAAATAAATTGTCAAAGCTTGGAAAAGTAGAAGATTTTTTCTTTATATAAAACCGGACTGAATACCCCTAATTCCTCAAAATAATAAGAGTACAGTCGAAAAAATAATTCACTATATATATATATATATATACAGGGTGTCCCTGGACTTTCTCTTTTCCTTTCGGGAATGCATAGATGGGGTCAAAATATCACCAGTATTTCCCTAACTTTTTGTTCCTAAAGCCTTCGTTACCAAGTTACGGGCCCTCAAATTTAAAAAAATGAAAAATGTTTTCTTTGATAACTTTCAAAGTGAATATTCAAAATCATCTAAATTTTGGTGATTGACTGAACAAATAAATTCCTTCGATGAGCTTTCATGCAGGAACTTTGCAAACTTTGAAATAACTGGGAGACAATATGTTTTAACAACACAAGGTTATCTGGATAATTTTCTAAATAAAAAGTACTCGTGTGGAAAGTCGATCAGACAACGATTCTTATTAAAATGCAGTTTTACTCGACGACATCAAACCCGATCGTCCACCAATATTTGAAATGAAAAAATGTGCACAGTAGAAATACTAATCTAGAACCAAAATGGACAATCATAGAAAACTTTTCTGTGAACATTCTAACCCAAGGTTTCTGATATTGAATGAATGGGACATATTGAGAAAGTATTTCTTTTCATTATTCATTGCCATCTGCTTCCTGAACAACTCAAAAATTTTCCCGGGGTTAACGGTTGCGGGAATATTCTGATTTATGAAAATATCATTCCAATATTTCGAGTACGGAAAAACTGCTCAACTCCAAGAGTTCAATATCCCATTCACATAACACCAAATAATCAGAGTAAACGTCAATTCAACAACATTTTTTAACGGGATAATACAAAATATGCTAAAAAAAAAGTCGTAAACAAAAAATACAGTACCTAGTTGAAAGTTTCATTCACAATGTAGATATTTTTCAAATGAAATATCAAGTTATGTAGATTCGTGGTGTTTTTGAACTAACAAGCTACTCCACTATGAAATATCGAATTCAGTCCATATTTTGTATGTACGCGTGGAATAAGCACGTTTCGTCTTGTATTTCTGAATCTCATGAAACTCAACATTTGGATTTTGCAAATTCGTATTCAAAGCTAAATGTTGAGGAGTTTCACTGATTAGTATAGTTTCATGGGAAAAAATCTTTTAACGAAGATAAATTCAGCTGAAAAACGCACATCGGGAAGACATAACTAAAAAAGGTTTGCCCATTTAGTTGTATGGAGCCATGATGGTTCTAAAGTGTTCTTCTTGGTTTCTGTCAGAAAGATATATGCAGTAGTAGGAGATTTAAGCCGGTTCTGGCTCTCCCCCCACCACTATGACGTCACGTGTGACCTTGAATGGTTTCAGGTTTTGCAATGTGTGTGTGTTTGACCTTGAGATTTGACTTTGAGATTTGTCATTGAGTTTTGACATGGGGTTTCGTCGACTTTGAGATTCGACTTCAGTTTTGACCTTGAGGGTTTTACCTTGAGATTCCTTAACATTAAGTTTTGACTTTAAAATTTGACCTTGAGTTTTGATGTTGGGATTGTTTTGGAACCTTAAGATTTGATCTCGTGTTTGTTTGACCTTGACTAAAGTTGGGGAATTTTGGGGATACATATTCTGTTAGTCATGACCTTCATGAATCCCTTGTACTCTCAAACGGGGGGGCGTTTGTCCTGTGGGGAGCTAAGAGTGAACTGCAGGTATTGATAAGGGGCCCTTGAATATCAAGAGAATCTCCTCAAAATCCATACAGATTGCGCATCGCATCGGACTTGTTGTATGGTGGGGGTATTTCACTGAAATATTCCGGGAAGAGTATTTCGAATCCAGTGTCTCCTCAGTGAAACTAATTAAACAAGTTGTTGAAATGTATTCGTGTGATTGTGGTAGAGCTTTTTACCCGTAGTGAAATCTTCGTCGACATCACGGGCTTTTGGGGAGGTCCTTCAGTAAACAAATTAAATTGAACAATGGGATGACTCACCACCTGCACCACTCATACATGTAATTTTTTGTAATGTGACATTTCCATATTGTCAATCAACTCTCACAATAGAACACTCCCCGGGGCAATTCAAATTTTCACTTGGGGAGGTGGTGTACACCTCATTAAAATCATTCAAATTCGCATTTCCAGCTACAGAGTATCTAGTGAAATATGTTTCAGGTATGCACCTTTTTTTAACGATATCAAACCCAAATCTCGGGGTTTGGAAAAAAAAATCCCCAAAACACAACTCCATCAAGGTCAACGGAAGGGGTTTTGGAATTATGTCATTCAAACACAAGGGGAAATTACAGATATAAAAACATTCAACCCCCCAATCTTATAGAATCCGATCAACTGATTTGAATGGATTTTTGATGCGTTTCGTGACTTTTAATTTTAAAAAGGAGTTTAGGAGCGTGATTCAGGTTTGTAGTTATAATTTTTAATGATAAGGTTTAATAAAGTAATTTTTCAGGATGGGTTGTGAAAAAAAATTTCCCCCAAAGGGGATAAACAAATAAA
>JAFIRS010007612.1:0-23432 GCA_018342105.1 Gonioctena quinquepunctata | reverse complement strand
GGACAGGTGTGTGATTTTTCATATAAGTCCACCCCTTGTGCCCATGACAGTATCTACTTGAAGAAATTGCTCGAAGTGACCTCCATTTACTTCCTGACAGTGAAATATTCTATTTTTAAACTCTTCTCGTACTTTTGCAAATGTGTCTGCGGAAACATCACATTCTGCAACAATACGTTGTTTCAAAACATCGATATTGTCAGGTTCAGTGGCTAAACCTTCGATTCAAGGTACCCCACAGAAAAAAATTCCAAAGGTGTGAGGTCTGGTGATCGAGCTGGCATTCCGTTGAACCTCGTCGTCCAATCCATCTACCACGATACTCCTCATCCAAATCCTCTTACCATCGTAATATGTGTGGAGGAGCACCATCCTGTTGGAATGTTATTTCCAAATTGCTGAATCATCTGGATTATCTTCCAAAATTTCAAGGATTAACGGTTCTATTGCGTTTTGCAACAGCTCCAGATGAACCTCACCAGTTAAATTAGTATTTAAAAAGAGGCCCAACGATGTGGTTTCCCAGGATACCTGCCCAAACATTCACCTTCTGGGAAATTGGGTATATGTTTCACGAAACAGGTGAGAATTTGCGTCACTCCAATACCTCACATTCTGTATATTTATATTTCCATTCAGATAGAAAGTACTTTCGTCACTAAAACAAATTGTTTTAACATAGTCTGGCTGTTGGTTAATTTTGTTTCCATATTAGTCTTCGGTCGTCGTCTGAGTTGATGAACCATTTTTAATTTGTATGGATGAAATTTGTTTTTTTTTCAACGCTCTGTGTACTGTATTTCGACTGACTTCACAGGTAGATGCAACGTGAGTTGTTGAAAAGTAGGGATTAACTATTACTTCTGCCAGTATATCAATTTTTTTATCATCAGAAATTTGTGGCCTGCCAGATCGATTCGCATCATCAATACTACCCGTTGTTTCAAACTTACGAAGAAGCTCCCTTAAATAAGTCCTCGAACAGAACGATCGGGAAACCTCTCATTAAAATGTGTTCTGCTGCATGAATATTTTGTCAGTTTCACCATGAATTAGGATTGCTGCTACTTTATCACCTAAAGCATGTACCATTTCGCTTCTTGAAGTTTAACAAATTATTAAAATGAACAAAAATATTAAAAGTACCAAAAGCTGCTAAAACAGTTAAACGTTCGATCAACAATACACAAATTATTAAATGTACAAAAACTTGGACGATTACAAAACGTCAATTAGGGAGACTAACAAAAACGTCAGCTTATTTGACAACTATCAGAGGCGGAACTTGAATTTGGAATTTTAGTATTAACTGATTTAATTCATCACAGCTTTGCGTTTTGAAAGCGAGTTGCCAAAACTGCCATAAACAAAAACAACAAAATTAGTATCATTGAATAGGTTTTCGATACCTTTTTCAAAGAGGTGTCGCTTGCCGTAGGGTTCCATTTAAACTTATTGGTCACAATGGCCTTGTGACGTCATCTTTGACGACTTCGTCATCTATCATCACTAGTAGGGAAGTTTACAACCTTTGATATTCAGTTTCCAAATTTCTCTTCTTCATTTATAATCTTTCCAAAAAATAAGAGGGGTGAGTGGACTTTCGAGAAGCACCGTATACGAGAAGTTTCTTTCAATTCCTATATATGAATGGGATGTCACTTTCGATGGAACACATTATACGATGGGGTTGAAAATGTCTGGAAAGGGTTTGTGAATTGGCGGAAGCCCGTCATTTCTAAAGCTCAACTTGAATGAAAGTGCTGTTGATTTTGTTTTCTATTCCTATATATGAATTCACTTTCGATGGAACACATTATACGATGGGGTTGAAAATGTCTGCAAATGGTTTGTGATTGGGGAAGCCCGTCATGTTTCTAAAGCTCAACTTGAATGAAAGCGCTGTTGATTTGTTTTCTGGAAATGGGTTGTTGTGGTATAGAAGAATTAAAACGGTAAATTCAATTAGGGATTAGGATTCATTAGTAGATAGACTCAAAAAGAATTTTTTGCCGCGTGATCATGATGAGGACTTATGGCAACTCATCAAAAATAGAAAACAACAAAAAGGCGAGTCAGTTATTATTTTCGCGGCCATCATGGAATCGTTATTCGTGAGGTTGAGTACATCGCCAGCTAAAACTACAAAAATTAGATGAATCTCAAAAAATGTTAAACCAGAATATGCGAACCACTTAAGAACTTCTCAAAAACGCGAAAATATTAGAAGAATCTAGAATGGGTAGGTGCAGTTCGGGTAGGTTCATATTTCTGATAACAACCCGAGGAGTCCGCTCGAGTACTAGATTTGCTTCAACTTCTCCTTTCAACATAAACTTTAGTAACAATATCCGGGGGTCAACAATATTCGCGGTTTTCGAATAACTATAGACCGCCACGACGCATCAATGAAGTTAGTCGTATTAGTAGTGGTAGTGGTTACAAGAAATTCACGTCGCGCTAATGGAAGAAGGTGATAGTAATGAGGGCGGAAATGGAAATCAGAGTCATTCTCACACGAACGATACCAGCTGGTCGTTACGAGATGCGGATTCAAGAAATGCTGCTAGTTGTTGGAACTGTGGCAGACTCAAGCATACCTTCCGTAATTGTAGAGTCAGATTGATAAAATTTTGTTTCAGGTGTGGTATGCCGGGAGTAACGCGGTTATTTGTCGTAAGTGTACGGGAAACGCATGATGGGGTTGGAATCCGGCGGCCGTTCCTCACCTCTTTTTTTATAGGGCCCTCAATCGTGAACAGAAGAATAGAACCAGAGAACAACCTCAAACTACTGAGGACGACTCGCGAGTATTTCTTCGAACTTTCTCGGATAGGACTGAAATAGTGGATTCAGCACCAGCATTTGTCCCAAAAGGATGACAATCGGCCATATTCAAAATTAATATTTTTTTATAAAGATTTCGTGGGTCTACTAGATAGTGGATCGAATAGGGTATCGTGAGGAAGCGGTTTGACGTCATTGAAATGTTCGAATTGAAAGTGCGTCCAACTTCAGAGAAATTTGTTTCCACCGCTGACGGTGTTCGACAAACTATTGAAGGGTTAGTCGATATTCCGTAACGTCTAGCTAATTCATGCAAAATAATTCCTTTCATAGTAGCTCCATCTCTCTGCCATTCATTCATATTCGGTAGCGATTTCTGCAAGACATTCAATATAGAAATCAATTTTGAGGAAAAAGTTATAAACGTAAATTCGGTTAGCGATGAGCAGCAAACGCGTAGCGATGATCACCTTTTGAGTTTCGAAAATCTATCAGAGTCCCAAAGGGAAAGGGTTGAAACGATAAGTGAGGAATTTACTGAACTAAGTCGGGGTAAACTGGGGAGAACTAATAGCTGATCTACCATATAGACACGAGCGACGCAAAACCAGTCAAACAAAGGCAGTATTTACCATCTGCATATATGCTTGAACAGTTAAATCCGTAGTTAGACAAGATGATAGAATTGGGTGTCTTGAAACCATCCATGAGCGAATGGTCGTCGCCAGTCTTGCTAGTGAAGAAGTCTAGTGGAGATTTCCGTCTATGTTTCGACGGTTGAAAATTAAACAACCTCACAAAAAAGGATTCATATCCACTACCGCAAATAGATAGGATCATGAATATGTTAGGGGAGATCAAATTTATTTTCTCTGTAGACTTGCGCAGTGCGTTTTGGCAAATTCCACTTGATCAACTGTCAAAAGAAAAAACTGCATTTGCCATCCTGGGCAGAGGCCTTTATCATTTCAATGTTGTACCATTCGGTTTAGCGAACGCAGCCCAATTTCAACAGCGTCTAATGGATGTCATTTTTGGCCTAAAGTTTGAGCCAAATATATTTGTTTATTTAGATGACATTATCATAGTAACCTCGACTTTCGAACAACACATAGACTTATTGAAACAAGTAGCCTCTCGCCTGCGAGATGCTAACTTTACCGTAAATATTGATAAGTGTGAATTATTTCGCTCCTCCCTTAAATCTTCAGGCTTCGTTATCGATAAATTTGGGTTGCGCACAGATCCTGAAAAAGTAACGGCCATGATCAATTTCCCGAGATCAAAAAATACAACTGAAATAAAAAAATTCATTGCAATGTGCAATTGGTATCGCCGTTTTATCCCGCATTTCTCAACTCTATTAGCACCAATCAATAATTCATTGAGGGGTAAGAAAAAGGGTCAGGGAGTAGTTCGGTGTGACGAGACAGAGAAGTTATTCATGGCAGTTAAAAGAGGCGCTGGTGTCTGCTCCGGTATTGGCTAGCCCTGATTTTTCCTTGCCTTTCGTGATCCAGTGTGAAGCGTCCGATTATGGACTGGGTTGTGTTCTTACTCAAGAGCATGACGGGAAGGAGAAAGTTATCGCTTTTGCTTTACGTAGTCTCTCGAAGCCGGAAAGAAATTATATGGTGACTGAGAAAGAATGCTTGGCGTGTGTTTTTGGCTGTGAGATGCCCCTAAACATCTCACAGCCAAAGAAGGTAGAAGGTACCAATTTTCAAATTATTACAGACCACGCTACTTCAAAGTATCTCAGTGATATTAAAGATCCTTGTGGAAAATTAGCTAGATTGAGTGTCTAGTTAAACCAGTTCGACTTCGAGATCATTCATAGGAGAGGAAAATTCAACGTTGTTCCGGATGCACTTTCCCGTGGACCGGTTGATTTCTTTCAGGATGGCCAAAATGATGAAGTTATAGCTGTTACCAATCCAGATGATTGCATATCCTTCGATATAGACTTAGAAAAAGTCGAACCTTTTTATGTAAAAAATGCGTGAGAATGTTTTTTTCTTTCAGACCCAGGCAAACTTCCCCAATGGTGTGTAAAAAATAACTATGTCTATAAGTTCGTTCCTTCGAGAATTCCCCTAAGTGCCAATATATCCGAGTGGAAACTCCTGGTTCCCAAACCCCAGCGTAATGAGTTGATGGTTCACTAAATTTCCGCTTCTGTATCCATTGCGCCAAGCTACTGCTCCGAGTATTGCTCGCTTCTTGAAGAATAACGCGTCTCGCAGTATATAATATGTGATAACGGTCGTCAATTTGTTAGCAAGTGTATACAGTCTAGTTAAACAAAACGACTACCACCTTTGGTACACGGCGTATTACCACGCGCAAGTTAATTTCGTAGAAAGGGCAAACCGCACTATTTGCACCGCCATACGTAGTTACATAAATGATAACCATAAACATTGGGTTAAAAGAATACCAAGAATTGGCTACACTTTGCGCAATGCAGTCCATGATGTCACATGATACGCACATTCTTTCTAGAACTTTGGCAGGTTTGTACCTGTTCCTGGGAAATATTACGGAAACCCAAGTAATCCCGACTTACGATCGGGTGATCGCGAAGTTTGGGCGGAAAATGTTGGCAAGCTTTCTGAGTTGGTTCATGAGGTACAGTCAAGGATTCACAAAGAACACGAACGTAATGTGAAATATTACAATTTGCGAAGACGTAATTTAGAATTCCATGTCGGGGACAAGGTGTGGAAAAAAAATTAAGTTTTGTCGAACGCATCGAAGAATTTTTCAAGTAAGTTAGCTCCCTGATATTCGCTCTGTGTTGATATTTAAAGTGCTATTGATGCAATATTTTACTTTTTTCGTATTTATTTTTGACAATGACAATTATATCAAAATTACTATGGTCTTTTTCAGCCAACTGTTTTATGTGTTCAAATAGACATAATGAATATAGGCCTTAACATACCCCCGGCCTTGGCAAATGTGCCAACTAACAAAACAAGTGAGTGCATGTAAGTCTTTCATGATTTAGTATTAATCGAGAAATAATTCACTTCACTATCAGTTTTCAGTCAGAGGCAAAGGACAAAGTTTTGCAAAAGAACGTGATATGACTCCATTAGAAGTTTTTATCTTGAAAACACGAGCTATAGCGTCAGCCCCACGTATCACTTCAACGACACGTCCTAATTTCCACTTCATGGGAGGTAGCTTATCATCTTTGATTAAAACCAATGCGTTATGATTGATGTTTTCGTTGCCTCGAGTCCACTTTGTTCTCCTTTGGAGTTCCGATACATATTCTTTGCTCCATCTCGACCATAAATGTTGCAACAACTTCTGAACCAACTCATATCTGGTAAGGCGATTCATAGGCGTACTTAGATGATCAGGATCGGGAGTGGTTGTTAATGGTCTTCCGACAGGAAAGTGGGCAGGTGTAAGGGGAGATGAATCATCAGGATCATTTGAAAAGGGAATAGAGGACGGGAATTTAGGATTGCTTCTATTTGAACCATCACAGAATAAAATTCCTCATATGTTAATCGAGCATTAACTAAAACACGTCGCATATGATGTTTTATCATTTTAACCCCTGCCTCCCAAAGTCCACCAAAATGGGGAGTGTACGGTGGCGAAAACGTCCACGTTATATTATCTTTTGACAAAGAATCTGCCAAGTATGATGCGCTTGCAGTTAAAAACTTACCAATGTCGTTTAAATCGCTATTAGCAGATATAAAATTACTACCATTGTCTGAAATAATATGCTTTGGTTTGCCCCTTCTTGCAATGAATCGTTTAAGAGCTAACAAAAATGTTTCCTTAGACAAATCAGTGACTAGCTCAATATGAACAGCTTTAGTGCTGAAACAAACAAAAATGCAAATGTAACATTTAATTAATTTTAAACCGCGCCCCTTTTTATCCTTCATTAATATGGGCCCTGCATAATCTACCCCTGAGACAAAAAATGGGGGATTTGGAGTGAGTCGCTGCGCAGGTAAATTTCCCATTAAAGGTTGGGTTGATTTAGGTCGAATTCTAAAACAACGAACACATCTATGGACAATACTTCGTGCAAGTTGTCGACCTCTCAAAGGCCAATATTCTTCGCGAATATTAGATAATAAATGTTGAGGTCCAGCGTGCATCAACTTTGTATGAAAATATTCGAATATAATTTTCGTCAGCGGATGAGACGAAGAAAGAATAATTGGATGTTTTTTGTCATAAGAAAATTCAGAGTTGTCCAATCGTCCACCGACTCTCAAAACTCCGTCTTCATCAACAAATGGATTTAGGTTGATGATCTTACTGCGTTTTTCTAATACCTTGTTTGTTGACAGAAGATTAAGCTCATTGGGAAAAGAATTTTGCTGCGCTAATTTTACAATATGTATATAAGCGTGATTAAGCTCCTGAACGCACAGTGTTCTGAATGAACGCTTATCAGATTTCAACTTGCAATTATTAATGAATCTAAATATATACGCAACGCATCTTTTCAGTCGGGTAAAGCTGGAAAATCTTTCAAATGAAATCAAATTTTCACTCGGATTGATAAATAATGTTTTGATATTTTTTCTGATTTCGGGAACGTCTGTACTTGAAAATTGTAAATTTGGCCAATTCTCACGTTCTTGTAGTATCCAAGATGGGCCGTGCCACCAAAGATCTGACTCTTTAAGTTGATCAGAAGCAACTCCTCTTGAAAGGAGATCCGCTGGATTGTCTTTACCTGGTACATGACGCCATTGTGCAGAAGTCGTATTTTCTTGAATTTCAGAGATTCTATTGCATACAAATGGTTTCAAACTGTTGGATGGGAGTTTCAACCAACTAAGAACTATGGACGAATCACACCAGAGAAAACAATTGTCGAAATGCAAATCTAATGAATCTAATACCTTCTTTGCCAAACGCGATAGTATGACAGCACCGCATAATTCTAATTTGGGTATAGAAATCGTCTTTATAGGAGCCACTTTGCTTTTGGCGCATAAAAGATGACAAACTGATTCATGGTTTTCGTTAATGGATTTGACGTAAATACAACCGCCATATGCATTTTCCGAAGCGTCAGAAAAACCATGTAGTTCAATAGTTATGGCCCCCTTGATTTTAACATGATGCTGAATTTTCATATTATTCAACATTGGCAATTGCTCTCTAAATGTTATATATGAATTTCGAATTTGCAATGGTACCAAATCATCCCATGATAATTGTTCTAACCAAAGTTTTTAGGAAGTATGATTTTTGCTACTATTATGCATGGACTAAGTAGACCTAAAGGGTCGAAAATCTGTGAGATATCAGATAACATGCGACGCTCAGTGATTTTTTCTTTATAAATGAATGATGAAATGTTATATAATAAAGTATCTGGATGTGGTGCCCAGGACAAACCGAGTGTTTTTGCCTTTTCATTTTCTCCGAACTCTATTGTTTGAGCAAAGCTAGAATTGTGTTAAATGTATTTTAATACTCCCGAATCGTTTGAATAAAATTTCTAATAGGAAAACCGCCGGCGCTCAGTACTTCGGAAATTTCTTTGCACGCTTTAGTAGCTTCCTCTTTTGACTCGAATCCTGTCAGCAGGTCATCGACGTAAAAGTCCGATTTAAATGATTTTGCGATTTTTTTCATTGGAATGCTCACATTCAACACCTAGTGTATACAAACATTTGATTGCAAGATATGAGGCGCATTTCATCCCGTATGTGACTCTTTTAATATCAAAAATTTCCAATGGCTCATTATAATCTTTCCTCCATAAAATGCGTTGAAGATGTGTTTGATCATCTCGAACGATCACTTGACGATACATCTTTTCAATATCACCGCTCACAACATATGCACGAGAACGAAATCTTAATAAAATTGAGATTAAATCGTTTTGTAGAGAAGGGCCTTTCATCTGTATGTTGTTCAATGAAACTCCATTGGAAGTTGGCATAGAGCAATCGAACACGACTCTTAAGCGAGTGGTTACTGAATTTTCCCGCAATACCCCATGATGTGGCATGAAATAAGACTTATTTTTTTATTTGAATAGAGTTTGATAATCATCAGCTATGCCTGACTTTTCCATATGACCCATTGCGATGTATTCATCAATGAAATCCGCATATAAACCTTTAAGTTTGGAATCGCGATTTAATTTTCGTTTTAAATTTAGAAATCTATTTTTTGCCAACTCAAATGACTCACCAAGACTTTCTACGGGGTCTTTCAATGGTAGGGCTACTACGAACCTACCTGTGGCGTCGCGATATGTATTTCTTTTAAAGTGTTCTTCACAAGATTTCTCTTCATTCGAAAAGGTTGATTCTTTACAATCGAAAACCTCTTCAAGCTCCCAAAACCTACGTAGTTCTTCTTGAATATGTAAATTTGTCACTAGATTACAATTAATAGAAGAAAAAGCATTTTGGGCTAAATACGGTCCTGCTACAATCCATCCAAACACTGTCCTTTGGAGTATTGGTTTATTTTTTCTTAAACTGAACTGCTCTTGACGTAAAATACTCCAAAATAAATCATTTCCTATCAAAACGTCAATTTTTTGTGGTATGTAAAAAGATGGATCTGCTAACTTAAGATGTGTAGGGATATTCAATTCGGTTGTATTGATTGGCATGTCTGGAATTAAACCTGTGATTTCGGGTATTATAAAGCAATTTAACTGACTTTTATATGCGTTAATTGGTGATTGAAGATGTATTTTACACTTGTATTGTATATTGGATGACGTATTGTTGATTCCTGAAATAGAAACATTTGTCTTGTGCCTTTTGATTTTCAATAAATCGCAAAGACGAACTGATATGAAAGAACTATGCGAACCACAGTCTAACAAAGCCCTGACCGTATGGATTTTATTATCAACATCTAAAACATTAATTAATGTGGTAGACAGAAGAACATGTTTATTTTCATTAAAACTGGCTAACACCAAGCTGCTTGTGATTTGTTCCTTGTTGGTATTTTCTGATGGCTCTGTTTGTTTAACGTTAATGTCAGTTACTTTATTGTCGGGATGCAATAGCGTGTGATGTTTAGATGGACATTTTTTACACGTGGTTTGCCTACAATTTTTGTAAAAATGCCCTGGTTTCAAACAATTTGTGCACAACTTAAGTGACCTGGCCTTTTCAAACCTTTTATCTGGAGCTAAATTCATGAAATCTGTACAATTGTAAATATTATGCTCCTTTTTGCAAACTACACATACAAGTGTAGCTGAGTAAAAACTTCGTGTGTTTTGAGAATTTTTTGCGTTCAAGTTTGCAGATGTGCTTGAATGAGTATGCGAGTGTGTATGGTGTTTTTTATCCGCCTGATTTATTTCAAATGTTGGTATTTCGTTTTTTCCCTTACATTTTTCCCACTCTCTTAGTGTAGAGGGGTCCAACTTTGTTGATATTATGTGAATGAGTAAAACATCCCAAGTATCTGATTTTTGTCCTAGTTGACTGAGAGAATAGATATTTTTCAAAACGGTATCGATTAATTGTCGTAATTTAAGGGATGATTCTTTATATATGGATTCTATATTGAATAGAGATTTGACGTGATTAGAAATCAAAAGTCGTTTGTTGTCGTATCTATCACGCAGTAGGGACCAAGCTGTAGAATAGTTATCGCTGGTAAACTCGAGAGAACGAATCACCCGCGCTGCGCTACCCTCCAAAGATGCTCGTAAATAATGAAAATGTTGAATATGGTCCAAATATTCATTTTTGTATATCAGTGATTCAAATAAATCCGCGAATTCCAACCAATTTTGGTTAGAACCTTCAAATTTTGGTATTTCAATGGGTTTTAATTTTATACCCGTGTTATTTTGTATTTGCTGATTACCGCGTGCATTTGACTGGACAGATTCAATATTTTCTTTATAATCATTTAAAATTTTCTTTGCGATTGAATTCTGAATGTAATAATTTTTCTCAAAATTTTCTCTTTTTTGGTATTCACCCTGTAAATTATCTTCATCGACCTCTAATTCAATTCGATTCTGTACTTCATCGAATTCTGCTATCAAATTCAGATTGTTGATTGAACGTTCTTCAATTTCTATCATTTCGAGTTTTGAAAGCTTTTCTTCAGGATTGAGAGCGATTTTGCCAGTTATATTTTTCAAATACTTTGTGAATGATGTAAGTTTCGCTTTCAAGCTTCCCCGCTTGCGTTTGAGACTTTCCATGTTAGAAATCTCAGTGTTAATTATTAAAATTCAAAAAATCCAAATAAATGCCTTTGTACCGCTGTGATGATTCAAAACAAAGCCTTAGGTACAAGGAAATGAGGATGATAAGGAACGAACCCACCTTCTGTCACGTATTGGATGCTGCTTCGTTTGCCTTGGTTTGGATACTGCCCAGTCCGCTGCTGTGAGACTCTCACCTCTCTGCTGTGCCGCTGCACCAATGTATTTCTATGCGTTGTTTTGTTGCGTTATAACCAATATTACGTTACTTTTTGGTAATTTTGCTCAAAGGACCATTTTATGTTGATATTTAAAGTGCTATTGATGCAATATTTTACTTTTTTCGTATTTATTTTTGACAATGACAATTATATCAAAATTACAAAATAACTATGGTCTTTTTCAGCCAACTGTTTTATGTGTTCAAATAGACAAAATGAATATAGGCCTTAACACTCTGTACCATTGCAAAAAAGAAATCCAAATTAGATTATAAACTTAAAAATGAAAATGGTTCGAATGCCGGAGAATGGCATATTCAGGATCTTAAACCTTACCACGGTTCGACTTCCGATCTGTCTGAGTCCGATGAGGAACAGATGGAGAAAAACCTAAAAACGTAGAAGACGTTTGTTTAGTAACAATCTTCATACCCTCATGGTTTTGATGTTAGTATTGTCAAAAAAAATGCCCCTGGTCATTTGAGAATTTTGTACCTTGTTCGTTGAATATTGGGCCTTGGTCCTTTAGAAATGTCCTTGTTAACTTGAGAAATTTTCTCTAGCCCAATGGGGATATTCATGTATGTCCTTAGTCCCATCTTCTCATAATAGTTGCGATCGCATAGTAGTTAGTTAGGAGTAACGTTAGTTAGTTAAGATTAAGGTTAGCTAGTTAGGAGTAATGTTTTAGTTAAGAGTAAGAATCGAAATTAAGCTTAGTAGATTCAATCGGTATATGCTTATGCAAACTAGGTTATGAAAAATAAAATAAAATTGGGTTCGGAAAACAAAAGTCATTTTCAATTCCTATTTTCTTTAAACGGAGGGGGGTGAGTGTAACAGAAGATTATATCAACAAAGAAGTTACTTAGGTCCGTAGGGATTAATTTGAGCAATTATATGTAACGCAAAAAGGGTTACTGTAGTAGCTTTCAAAAATCATTTCGGCATCAGAAATCAATTTTAAAATGTATGCCCACCTTGTAGGTAGGAGTATTCGATATTTTATTTACAACCTGTAATGATAAACAAGTTAATTGTTGTAATAGAATGCCCAGACTATTCAGTGAAGAGCGGTGTGGAGTTCTTTGGACCGCCTTGCTGTTTCAATTTTTTTATGTTTCAAGCAAAGTTTTAGAATTGGAATTTGAATGGACGCCAGAATTTTTGTTAAACTAGGACGAAAATTCAAATTCCCTATTCAATAATGATTGCAAATCAAATAACTTTCCTTCTGTAAATATCTACAACAATAAAACAAATACCAACTTATAACAATCTATTTACAAAATTTACATCTTTTCCAATTCTTTAACATTTATTGAATGCAAGATTTATTTAAATTCCAACGCAAGAAAACTAATCCTGTTATTGTTTGCTGAATCTGTCGGTTTATCGATGTCGATGTACCTTGATTGTATTTTTGTGTAGCACGTAGCTAGACTTTACGAAGTTGTTTGGCTCGCAATCAGGGGGTACTTATAGCTGCTGGGCGACCGATCAGGTGGACACAAGCATCGGCTTCTGGTCCATCGAGTGTGTTCTCAGCGATTTAACATGAAAAACAATATTGTTTGTGTCAGAATTTGATATACAAAAATTCTACTTCTTGAAACTTGGAATATTTTCAATGCACTCCTCAACTCATTGTTGTTACAATTGAGAAATTTGATATACAAAAATTCTACTTCTTCATATATGGAAAAGATGATTTTTTTCTCTGATCTTAGGCAACCGAGATTATACGTTAACAAGAATTAAAAATCAGAATTTGGCACAATCAAGTTTGTTGAATTTGATATATGGAAATGACTTCAATTTCAGCTATATTCAAGAAAGGTATATGAGAATCAATGTTTGACCAGCCGTCAAATACTTCTTGAAAAAGGTTTCTATAAATTCAAAGAAAATTCCAGATTCCAAGTACCAAATTTATACATGAAATATATATATATATATATATATATATATATATATATATATATATATATATTAATATATACATATGATCACTTCAACCACATCAAAATCACAGCTCAGTGATTATTATCACCAAATATGGAACCATGCCAAAGATATATAGAAACTCATGGAAAATATATATATTTTTTCTCCAACTATATCATACCAAATACAGCGTAAGTGATATCATATATTTGTGAAACCCTCATTAAATCTCAATAGAGCTTTGTCAGACAAGCAATCCAACCTGATAAGACCAAACATCGATATTTCATTTCAATCAGACATACCACATGTGGGTTTAATAATTCCAACAGAATTCTTCAAAAATAGATAGTGAACGACACTGCTATTTTTGGTCAGATTGACCTGAATAAATCTAATCACTGTTTTCTTGAACAAAATGTGTGGATAATTTCAGATATTTCCTTTGTGAAGAATTATCTGATGTTTTCTTTAAAATTATTTGAATGTGACATATTTAAAATATCTTTGGTCCAAACATCATTCCCAATACGTACCTCCTCGACATCACCCACAATTCACTGATTCGAAATCATATTCGCGGAGAAAGGAAAATGCTCTGATTAATAAATTATTTCAACATGGCTTATTCTACTCTGTTAATGGCCGACGAGCTCCAGAAAACAATATATCTTAATTGCCGAAAGATCAGAAAAAGGGCGAGAATGCCACGCACATCGCCTTGAATATCATCGTACTGTCAGATCCCCTTGCGACAGTTCTTCTTCTGTAGCCGTAATTATTGTTCCATTACCTACGGTTAGATGTCGCTAAGATTTTCAATAGGGAAGTGAATGAGCATATCAATAAGAAATATAACAGATATATCGTTACAAACCTCAGAAGGAGGCGCCGCCGAGAAAAAAGATCCCAAATTGTTTTTCGGTAGAACCGATACCAAAGTTTTCGAACGGAATTTGGCGAAGAGATACGCGCGACTCGATCATTTTCTGTTGAACGTCGTCGAAGCTACGTATCCCCGTAAATGTTTGATAAACGTGCCAAAATGGCCATTCAATTGTCGAAGGTAGGAATTTTCGTTTTGCCTTAATCTTGAGCAGCCCCATTTTGGGAGTTGAACTTTGTAAACTCATTGAAGGACTGATAATAATGTAGCTGAACTTCAATTTCAGATTTGCCGGCCTTTTTTCTCAACCCTATCACAAATTTCATATTGAGATGAGTTACGTAGGTCACGTATCCAGTTCATATTCGATTGCTAGAAACTTCCTACGGGATAGGATCCCACACACATCGAAAAATTATTTGGGGAACAAATAAAAACTGTAATCACCCAGAAACGGGCCTCAAAGCAACAGTTGTTGCACACCATACCAGTCAACAGAAAGGGAAGGGCGGCAAAAGCCCATAAGGTTAGATCTTTCCTTTTAATATCACCAAAGTGCCAGTCCTACCAATCAATAATTTCGCGGCGAGATATCCAGACGGTCCATTATTATAATTTTTCCTATCAATCTTCGTAACATAGTTTAGCTGAGATTCAGCTTAAACTGTATTTCAGTACAAACAAAAGTGTAAACCAAATTCATTGTTAATGAACTTTGACTTTGCAACTCAAATAATTCCACTTCATCTATTGTGTATGAAAATTCATAGTAGTAAATCATTGAAAATATTTCCACTTCATCTATTTTGTATGAAAATTCATAGTAGTAAATCATTGAACCTATCATATTGTTTAATTTATAACATTTTGAATTTTCTTTCGGTTCTTAGTTCTGCCTTAAACTAAGTGGCGCCCAAATAGAAACAAAAACTCATTTATTCAAATCTAGTAACATCATGCCTATTAGGACCATGCCCGCTCCCGAACTATAACGAGAAGCCGCCGCAATTGTGCCCTGTGACGAAAAGAAAAAGAAGGGTTTCAACCGATCTGAAGATGACTATATCAAATTCTTACGTTGCCACGTTTGTGGGACCATCTCGGCAATACTGACACCTGTTTAGAAGCCACCAAACACTACTGCGAATGTTAACAGAAACAGCAAAGATTTAAAAAACAAAGTAAATAAAATGATACTGTATGAAATGAAACGTTGTTCCGACACAACCGTAAAATGTCATTAAAGTACCCGTTTATAATTTAGACTTTTACTTTAATAAGCCATTTCCCGGTATTGTAACGTAAATTACAAAGGTTCGTTAAATTGCATCACACACCAAAAATATACTCACATCTTTAGTAGAATATAAGAATTAATATAGATATATTCTGATCGTATTTTTTCACATTGATTGATTCCATTGCTTTCATAATCTATAGAGGATAAATATTATATAATATTGGGAAAGTTTGTTATGATTTGGATCAGTTCAGTTGAAGAAAATCTAGACAAGCAAACATAGTTTTTCTTCAACCAACTGATCCAAATCCCAGCAAACCTCAATATCATATTGGATCACTAACTTCACAAAAAATAAATATAGATCTTTTGAAGTTTCTCTCAATGTGTGAAAACTTTTAAAAATCCCTCGATAGGTTATCCAACATAAAAAAAATTGGTTCAAAAATTTGATTTCTAGATTCTTTTGATTATAATCGTGCTTCTATAACTTTGAGAACGAATCAACACTTTTCTTATTAAATTTTCATAAAGAAGCACCTAGTAATGTACATATATCTTCTGGAAAGTTATGCCCAAAAAATTTACCACAATATTTCGCACCTCAAAAGGAAGACGCCGTTGTCAATTAGCATATAATTGAAACGAACGATCAAATCTCATATGACAGGAGCATACATACATTGCAAACAAATATTATAAACTCATTAAAAAATGTTAATAATTCATAACATCTCAAGAAAATTCTTCGAATATAATATTGGTATGAAAATGCATGTTTTTTCAATACGATTAGGCCCATTTTTCAACTTGATCGAGGTATTGACAAAAAGTATATTTCTACCATCAATTTGAAAAATGAAGTCTCTAGTTTGTTTACAGATATACAGGGTGTTACTGAATAAGTGCTACAAACTTCGGGGGGTGATTCCGTATAAAAAAATAATGACAGTTTGCAATATAACTTTTGTCCGCAAATGCTTCGTTTTCCGAGATACGGGGTGTTGAAGTTTTTCTTAAAAACTGACTATTTATTTATTGCTCTGGAACCGGTCAGATATGCGAATGAAATTTGATGAGTTTTAGAGGTGATTATTGCGCATTTTTTTGACATGCAATTAAGAAGTGTATGTTCATCATTGGCGCGCATACGGGTAATGATCTCAATATTTTTTAAGGAAAAAATTGTACGCCACTGAGATATTTCAAATAAAAAACCATTTTTGAATTTCTCGTTCAATTTGTGACAAAAAATGTCTCTTGCCTTTTTTTCGTATGGGGCGCCGTTTTTATGCAAAAAAATAAAATATTTTAACGCGTATTTGTCATTATTTTTATACATTATCTAATAGCAATGCTAGTAGGCTACTGTCAACATTCTGTTAAATACGAATATTCCAACGAAATGTCAAATTAGCGTTTCTACATTTTTAAGCTTTTAGTTTGGTATAACATCAATGATAATAAGTAATTATACAAATGCGGATGTCAGACATGCATTTTGTTTATGGTCGATGAAATGGAAATGGTCGGAAAGCTCGACTATTGTAAGCTGAGTTGTATCTAGGACGTAGGGTACCCCATCACACAATATTTGCTCGTCTTCCCCAACGTTTGCGCGAAAATGGCACATTCAAGAAACAAACGGCTGACTGCGGGCGCCCTCGAGAAGTACGAGTTAATTACGGAGGTACCTGAAACAAGTACTGAATGTAAGCAACTTCACTGTATTTAAAATTCTTAAGGAACAACAATTGTATCTGTTTCATATTCAACATGTGCAAGCTCTACTACCTAGAGACTTTTTTCCGCGCCTAGTTTTTTGCCATTGGATTCTTCATCAAATCGCTCAAATTACTAATTTTTTAAATGGCGTTTTATTTACTGACGAAGTTTATTCTGGAAGACAGTGTATATGAAATTTCCATAACAATCACCTCTGGGCTGAGGAAAATCCACACGGAATCTTTGAAGCTCATGTTCGGCATCAGTTTCCAGTAAATGTATGGCTGGGGTACTTGATGATCATTAAATCGGTCCATATTTCCTCCCACAACGACTAACAGGCTACTCTGACCTCAATTTCCTACAGGAAGAGTTACCTGTTCTTTTTGAAGAAATTCCTCTACAGCTGAGACTGGTTCATGCATGATGGTGCACCAGTCCACTTCAGCATTTTGTACGTAATCGTAGGTCGGAACATTGGCCTGTTTGATCTCCGGATTTAAATCCTCTGGATTTTTGCATTTGGAATTTTCTTAGGTGATTAGTTTATTCCACTACCGTCGAAAATGTTGAAGATCTGAAGAATCGAATTATAGCCGGCTGTGAGACAATAAGAAATACACCAGGAATATTTGCGCGAATACGACAATCAATGAGGAGAAGCGTTGAATCTTGTATCACGTCTGGGGGAGATTATTTTAAACATTTTTTGTAGCTTTGCGCCTATTTATTTATTGGTGTTATCTTTTGTTATTGTTCTGGTTTAACGTCATAGTATCAGATAATTCTTGATAATGTATCAAAGAAATTGAAAATACGCGTTAAAATGTTAAATTTTTTTGCATAAAAACGGCGCCCCATACGAAGAAAAAGCACGAGAAATATCTCAGTGGCGTACCATTTTTTTCTTTAAAAATATTACCCGTATGCGCGCCAATGATGAACATTGAATTCTCAATTGCATGTCAAAAAATACGCAATAACTACTTCTTGAAACTCGCCAAACTTCAACACCCCGTATCTCGGAAAACGAAGCATTTGCGGACAAAAGTTATTTAGCAAACTGTCATTATTTTTTCATGCAGGATCACCCCCTGGAGTTTGTCGCACTTATTCACTAACACCCTGTATATGAAATTCAAAACATTTGCTTTGCGGAGAGCAACAACAACCAGTGTTTTTTAGGAAACATGACATGACTAAAAATGAAAAACATAACCCTTAGAATACCTGAATACCCTTGAAGAAGACCGGGTCGAAACGCCTAGTAAATAAAACTCTTCTATTCAAATATAGTGGTGGCACGAAAAAGGTAAACTTTTCTAAGAACAGTAAGCAGAACTCCAAGTTTACCCCGCTATCGAAAGATGAATTGCAACGCTTTTTGGAAGACTTTGCTGGTGAGATGTTCATATTATTTTTCAGGCTATGGCAACCAGTGATTTCTCCTCTAGAATTTGTCAATGTCAACTTGGCTGTTCAAACTTGATTTAGCGGCCTCAGAGCCAGTTTAATTAGTTACTTTGTTGGTTCACTCGACGAGGGATCGAACAGCACGACCGATAACCCATTTGGAGTTTTTCTTGAGGATTTTTAGATGCTGTGCCGTTAGTCAGGTGATTGTGTAACGGAGATTCAACTCGTTACATGACCATTTGATTAGCGATACAACATTTTTTCACATCTGGTATCACACTTCTCGTGTTCTGAAGAACTACCAAATAGTACCAAATTCTTGGACGTGACGAGTTATTATCATATTATTTTGTACAGCCCGCCTTGATGGGCGAGCGTAGGGGTTCAGCAATTTCAACGTGGGATTTTTATATATGATATATTTTTTCACTCAACTTCCTGGGAACCACTTTATTTGTGAAATTTGGAAATCGAAAAATATGATTGTGCTTTCCAACAATATTACTTGGATTTATTTATTAGCATTTTGCAATTCATAGTTCAGACAGAAGCAGCTTGATCAATAGCCTAAAGAATCAATAAAATTTGGTTCATACTTGATTTTATTGATTTGTTGCATTTACCGTTGTTTTTCCAGATGTTTCCGTAGCAAATTGCTTATAGCATTGCAAAACTCATTTCATGCCTTTCACATCCTACGCTAAATATTCACCAAATTATAAATCTCTTTCACTATACCTATATGGGGATAACACATAAATATAATATCTGAAGTATCTGGGTATTTTCCTCGATAGTCACCGGAAATGGAATACTCTCACAGATTAGTCACAAAAAAATCAAGAAGTATGTTACTTGATACAAACCAAATAGAAATTCTATACCACTCACTTGTTGAATCCCCCATTTTTTATGGGGCAGTACCACGGAGAATCATCTTTAATTCACAAACCGTGCAGAAATTAATAATCAAAAGAGTTTACAAGTTACTCCGAATCTGCTCTAGCGAACAATCATTTGCTGGAACAAGAATTGTTGATATAAGACAAAATAAAACCATTGCTCAAAGATATTTCACATATGTAGGTGTTCAAGCATAGAACATGTATATATCAGACGACTACACTGTATGATCTACTTCGATTTAAGGGGTGGTTCCAGGGTTCCATGTTTTAAAACTTTTGTTTTGAACACGACGCTCTGTTCAAAACATAGATTGTTTGAAAAAAATGTTTTATATCCGTTTTTTATGAAAAAAAACACATGTTATTCGAAAATCAACAAAAATTTATAACCGAAAAACAAATACAACACAAAAACTATTCTCCACTGAGTAGAAAAATGACATGACATGACTTCTTGAAAAATGAATAATAGGTTTCAAAACTTGTTATCAAACATTAACTTGGTAGATTTCTCTATCCCAAGGCGATTCCTCAGTTTGCTATGAACTAGCCCGAACGCTGATAAAATCCTTTCAACACGGGCAGATGAATCAACTGCTGTATGCAACTGTATAGCTAAATCTATCATTTAGTCTTACTACTATTTTGAAAGCCACCATATCAATGGTTTGACATCCGATGTAGATTTCGTGAAGAAAGGTTATCTTTGAACAATGAGGAGAGCTCATTGATATGCCAATTTTTGCACTTCGACATTTTTCGTTTATCTGTCTGAAGAATAAGTAAGTTTAAATTTGTTTTTCTCTCAAACATATTAAACACAAACAGGCAGGAGAGATTCATCCTGTCATCTGTAATCGAAGTTGTAATCGGTGTTGCCAGATTTCAATGTTTTAGGCAAAACTATCATAGAAATGTTGTCAAATTAATTTGTTACCCAGAAAAAGTGTTTTAAACATGTTTTTAATGTTTTAAATAATGTTTTTTTATTAAAACATGTTTTCACTAACCCTGAGGGTTTCACCCTCATGAAAAAATAAAGAAATCGGTTTTTCTATGAAGGAAAAAAATTGCCGCCTTCATATTTTGTAGGATGTGTTTTATGCATTACAAGAGTACTATAACACACTGTTGTGTTTTGATTGACTTTACCCAATAACTCATGCATACGTCGGTTGGCCCCATGTGAGTTCATTTGAAAGATACCTGGCGACACACACAGACTTGGAACTTCCCAGAGTTCCTTCGAAATATGCCACTTTGCTTCGAAAGGACGATGGGTGGTTATCTCAGCGTATACTAGGAACCGTGTGATATTACATATGGGGTACTTACCTCTAGTTAATCCTCTCCAAAGGGCCAAGGCGTCCCTCGGCGGCTACGGATGCTCGTTGTTCGTTTGGCGTCCACATCTAACCAGTAGTCGCCAGTAACTTTGGATAACACTTTCCCAAATCCCCAGTATTTTCCAAAGAAACGAACTGATTCTAAGGGTGGCTTTCATTCAGGAGATTGATTTTTTGTGAACGAAATAAATACGTGAAATAAGTACATGGAATGAAGACTAGATAAAGTAATTGACACATTAAAATCAATTGAGTGAACTTTGGGAACAAAACTTAGTTAATTGAATAACACTCTGCAATCAATGGGTTAGGAAATTGAACCACACGAAGCTCAGTTACTTCAACAGTTGAAATATTCCACTTAGAACAAGGAATTCCACGGTTTCTGGTGAACAAATTAGTAGTTATCTGAAACCCGACTAGTTAAGCCCTAACTCGCACGTGAGCACTTATCTTGATACGGACAAATGGATTTCTGACTTTTCTCTAGCTCAACCGGCAAAACAGAAGAAACTATTGACTTGAATCAAATTTCTAGTAAGTCAGTTTTACCCGGGCCACGATGAAATATAAACTGACTATTTTTCTGCGAGAATTCACTTCGTCAAATTTCCCCTACTAAGGTTTTTCTGAACCCATACTCAAGTCAAGTTTTGACCGGTGATTAAAAATAAATTCAACCCCCATTCTAACCAATTCGTATGGGGAATAATTACCTAACCCATGAGGTGGTATTTTGCAAAATCATTAACCAATTCGTAATGACTCCGTCGACCAATCCCGAGTGTAGTCGTGGGTGGAGCTACTGCTCGATCTTCGTCACCCGAGAGGTGGCGCCCTCCGTTATTTGATCGGTACTACTTTGAACTATGGAATTCAATGATCTACTTTTCGTGGGTTTCAGCAATTATTCTCTCCTGTATACTGCTAAAAGAGATCATCCTGTACAACTAGAGTTTTTGAGGCTTTTCATTTGGGGGAAAATAATCAAAAACCCCTCGACCCGTTGCAGCCTAATAAGCCATTAATCTAAATACAAATAATTGTTCATGTGGGTGCTAATTAATTTCGTCAACGAAAACAAACAAATTCTCCTGTTGCATAAAAATTCGTTACAACTTACCGCTCTAGGCTAGTGAACCTAGATTTATTAGCAAAATTCCCATATCTCGAAGGTTCATTCGGTGTGTGACGAAACAATACCAAATATCGATAGCTCTGCAGATGGGCCACCCGCTGTGACCATTTGAGCCTGCTTGTACTTTTACTTCATCTTCCGAAATTGTTGACGAACAACCGGTTGGCAGATGTAGATATTCTACGGAAATGATAATTTTTGTTTTCGACTTTTTGCCCAGCAAACCTGATTTCCAGATGACAAGGTTTCTGAAAACTGTAACTGTTTAACTCCCATAAACCCAACGGTTCATGTCCCTTAGAAGAAGCCTTTAGGAGTATGAGAATCTGCTATTAACCCGGCGATATATTCTTACAGGGTGATTCCTAAGATTTTGTTACAGTACACTGTGGGAGGCGTTCGTTATAACATATTCGATTTGGAAGGCGTTCGTTGTATCATAACAAAATGGAAGTCACACCACATTTTTCAACCGAATGGATCGAAATTCGACAAAACATTTCATTATTACCTCGGCTAAGTTCAAAGGTGGGCTGAATCGATCGGGTAGTTTCAAAATGGCGGCTGTTGAAAGATTGAAAAAAAACACTTTCATTTTCATACCAATATCGAAATCAAAATGGTCTTGTGATAGAGCCCCACAACTGTCATCCGGAATTTTTTTTTCCAAGATGTACACACAAATGAATTCATGAGAATTAATAACTTGTTTATCCTGTATGCTCCTTTCATTTGACGTTCATTCGTTCGTGTCAATCATATACTATTTGAGTTTTCCTTTTCGCCGACAAACAGAACATCATTCATTGTATTTTTACTGACGAAGCAAGAAGGAGGTTCTCTGGTGTACCTATATATTTTTTTATGATGACCACCCATAACTTTTTGCATAGTATTCCAATTCTGATGATTCGTTTTTATTGGATAGGATGTATACCTCCCAAAAATGTTTCATTTAAATTTGAAAAAAAAATCACCCCCAAGGTAGGGAAAGGGGTTATTTTCCCCACTGAATTTGTATACATATCATCCGATTTTATGATTCCTTTTTTATTTAATAGGGTATACCTCGGAGTTAGTCCCATCTAAATTTGAAATCCACCCCCACAATAATTCATATATTGTTTCATTTTCAAACGAGATGGCGGTCTGTTTTTAAAATTTTTATTTTAAATCATTCTCATCCGACGAAAAAAGGAGGAGGAGTCGACGCGTATATTTTTTTATGTATGACCCTCATAACTTTTTACAAAGTTTCCCATTTTGATTATTTTATTTCATTGGATAGGGTAAACTTCGAAGTTAGAAAATTCCACCCCTAAGGATAGGAGGATGATATGATATGACCCAACACCTAAGAATCATTGTTATGTTGTTCAAAGAGAAACCCCACACTTAGTTTTCTGTGTTAAGATGTTGTTACCAAGTTCATGAAGGGCTTTACTGGGTGTGAATAATTAATAAAAACTCACTGGCGATTTTTATCGAGCAGTTAAAAATCGTCCTTCCAATATATAGATGTTATAGATTTTTAGAGAGCTGGAATTGTTCGAATTGTGTACCTCATCAATCTAGTTGAGTTATTATGCAAATAATTAAAGCACTAATAATACAAACTATA